>JALIRR010001062.1:35000-52500 GCA_023091755.1 Montipora sp. Colony 1 RG-2022 | reverse complement strand
CCTGTCGGACTGCCATTTTCACGCAAGCGGCCAATCAAAAATATAGTTCAAGTCGATTATCCCAGAGTCTCTCCGGGCGTTCACCCGCTGGCCAAGAAGCCCGAGGACTCTGGGTACGAGATTGGAGTAGGAACAGAAATGAATAGAGGGCCTAAAATATCGAGAGCAAAAGCACAAACATCCGATCGCCATTTTGACCGCTGACCATCCCAATAGTGAATTAATTAACTTTTGTATTTTAGTTTGGCCTCTTTCATTATTTAACAATCGTTTAGTCTCTCTCGCAACTGAGGTCTAAGTTTGTAATGTTCATTGGAATCGAAGCTGATTGAAGGCTTTCAATGATGAGTTTTGAAACGTTCCCTTAATGAAAGGTATAGTAAGATGAACGGTGCTGCTGGATCTCATGTCACGATTTGGGTTGGCTCTTTGTATCGAGCAAGTCTCCTCTTTCCGTTTTATCTGAAAGTTGAATCCCCCAGAGGGGAAGAACAAAATTTACATGCAATTAAATATTTAACAACACTGAGCCTGAGGCGAATAATTGTTTTAGTATAAATACACAGGTGATTATTTCAAAAAAGAGAAAAAAAAACATTTCAACGCGAAATCATCTTCACTTTACAGTGGCAAAACGACTACTGGCAGCCATTTTGTCCGTCGAGGTGATTATCGGCTGATAATCCGAGATAGCGAGCCAATGAGAGCGCGCGCTTTTGTATAATCACCTGTGTATTTATACTAATATCCAGTTAACGAGTTGACTTAAACGTCCTCACGTGATGGATCAGGGATGTTAAGTTCTTACTATGAAAATTTCTTTCCATTTCATGAAAAGCAAAATTAAGAAACATCGAGAAAATCGAGTTACGAAGCCACTTTCGATAAAACAATATTCTTTTTTTAGATATATATTTGGGTCGGTGGTTATCACACTAACAAATTTAAAATTAAAATCTGCGAATATAGCGAAGACGGAAACGCCCGTTTGGCTTAGATCTTCGATATATTTTATTTTCCGTTTTAACATGCTTTAATTTTCTACAATGTTCTATTATTTTAACAAGCTGTCTTCTATCCAAACAGTGATGACATGGCAATTTTGTAACGGTAATTATCTCCTTGGATATATGGAAAATAATATGCCTTATAAGTAATTTAACAGCTGATTCAGGCAAATAAACACCATATCACATCATGTTACGTGCAGAGTAGTTCGACGACCTTGATTCACTTGTCGTGGGCTCCTAAAGTAAAGAAACACGCACTTGCGTTGATAACTTCAATGATATGTTTCATCCCTCTTGGGCAGTTATTTTTCTTGGTATCTTCCTGGGTGAGTCTGAAATAATCAATTTATTGCATGGCTTGTCTTTGTCCATATCAAAGATATAAAATGGTTTAGACAATTTTGGAGTCTTGATGGAAAATTTCATAGTAACTATTAATTATTCTTAAGAACTGAAAAAAAATCTAATGGTTGGTTTTCTTTGTGACTCAGTTCCACCTTTTGGATTAATGGTGTAATAGTTAACCGAAGCTAGTGCTAAAGAAATATATCAGTTTTTTTTCCATTTGGAAATTATTGCTGCAACTTCATTCTCAACGACTCGAATCCTTAATTAATGATGGAACCGTCTAGTTATTGGCAACTTGCAGTTTTGCCAAGTTTCGAACCTTATTTTATTTACATTTTCGTCCAATTTTTCGTTTTGTTCGTCCAACGTTTTCACAAGGCTTTCCAACTGCCATCGATCCAGTATGGAGTGAAATGAAATCCTTCAATATACGATTTATATTGAGTTGTACGTTTCATTAATAAAACGGTTGTTTGCTTTGAATTGAGTCTTTTTTTCACATCATCAGATGGCTCGTTTCGATAAGTTTTATTTTATTCAATACTTACAATATATTTCCCACTCCTCGATTTTTTATAGGGGCTAAAACACATGCAATACATCGAGCGTTTCATTTTCTAGAAGTTGAGTAAGGCGATGATGACGGCCTATGCCGCGGCAATTTGGACTCTTTGTCAAGTCGACACGAAGCAAATCTTGGATGTAAATTCCCAAGGTCGCGAGGCTTTAAGAGCGGATGTCAGTAAATATCGACCAGACGTCTGCAAAAGTGAAAAATCGAAAACTCTCAAAAAAATTCACAAAGTAGCACTGAGTAAGCTGATAACATAAATATAATTTTTACTTCGATGCGATAAATATTTTAGACATACGGGGGTTATCGGTTTCGCGGCTCTCGGATCGGGTTTTACATGCCCGAGACGGCGTGTCACGAAAAAATCGTTTTAAAAATCAAATCAATTGTGATGCGAACAGCAAATAACTTATTCAGAAAAGTACATAATTATGCACATTTTAAAGGGTGATTTACTCAGTTTCAACGCAAATGTAATATTTTGGAGATTTTTCATAATTTTCAATATTTTGAACATTTCCGTTCCATGAAAAAATGGCAAATTTCAAAGCCCAAAATCGTCGACTGGTACCTCGATTTCAGTAAAGAGTCTTATACCACGTTAACGAGCGTTATCTCTTCTTCCAAAATCTGTTTCCAAAACTACGGCCAACTTAAAAGAAAATTTTTGAGGCCAAAAAATACAAGTAGTACTTTTCTGAAATTTGAGCTTTCCTCGCTCAGCGGGGCGATGCTGAAAACTCGGAAAAATACTATAAGAAATCAGTTTGAGCAAAGGTGGTTTAATGTTATCAGCTTTCAGAAACCAAGACGTGTTTATCCAGCGATCTGATATAATTTAAAACCGTTTGCTAACATAAAAGGCAGATGTAAGTTGTCAACTCCTGCCAAGTGCACGAGTCACGTAAGGTTGTCAAAAGGCAAAGCACAAAAATAAACCAGATAAACTCTAAAAATCACAACGTTTTTGCGTCCAGGAATTGGATTTTACCGAACAGAACAATGCTTATAAGGGTATGTTTCATATCTTAGCATGGGTGTCCTAGATATTGGGATTGAAAAACATCAAGGGCAGCATCGGCAAGAGAATCTTTGACTTCCATCAATCGACGAAGATTGCGTTACTTCTCACGGATTGACCGCTTACCACCTGTTATTGGGCTCGTATTTCGAAGCAACACTTACTACTAGCATGGCGCGCGGCACTGATGGCTTTATGATTAAGTTCTGAACTCTTCTTCACGAGACATCTACCTGAATTTACCGGAAATATGCCAAGACCAACAACAACACGAGCATTTGTCGGGTATTTGTCGTTTTTTCGAGGAAAAGTTCGGGTAAGCAGATTCACGCAAAAACCATTTGGCTCAAAAAATGTTTTAAAGCCTACCCTGGATATGAAGCAACAAGTATTTCCTCGAAATAAGCTAAAAAATAAAAATAAAAAATAAAAAAAAACAATTCACTCAGAGAATAAATGGGTGAAACAGGATTAACAGTTATCGAATTCTTGCCTAACCTGTGGGATTTCACGATATGTAGGATGGACCCGAAAAGGGACACCTACCACGTTTCAAAGTGTCACTGGTTTAGACAAGCCTGCAAGTATCTTACGTGGGACGTTGGCCTCCCGTACAAATAACACGTTTCATTTGAAGTGAGACGCGACTTAGCTATGACGTGTCCTTTTTGAAAATTCGGATTGTTGTAGCTAAGCCGGAGCGTTCCCTGTATTCTTCGGCCCTTTTTCGACATGTTTTATCGTCAATGAAGTCCTGCTCATCCAACTGTCTGTCATCCAACAATTTTTTTTTTCACTGTGTAGTTCAAAAATGTCAATCTTTAAGACTCTCATCAAACGATTTTAATGTTGCCTCTGTGATAAATTTTTTTTTTTACAGACAATTTCACTAACCATGGGCGTAGCGTGAGGTTTTGAGAAATGCTGTATCCTGTGTTTTCCACAGGATATTTTCAGTTAATAAATAAATACAAAGGAAAATGCAAATATTAGTTGTTTAATTTTTTTTTCTCTTAAAATGTGTTATCGGTAAGGTGCAATGTCTACAGGAAAAAAACAAAGAGGATAAAGGGGACAGAGAAGGCATCCCCCATACACCCCCTATTCCATAAGTAATTCGTCTCGAGTTATTTTTAAGACCACAGATCCCAAGGGGGATTAGACAACAGCCAATCACATAGCGCGAATGTGTTCCGCGTGGATGACCCACGCTCATAGCCACGCGTCCTTCACGAATTGACGCAGAACAAAATGGCGGAAGACGCGGAGAGCGATATTGCTATTTAGTTTTGTCGACGAAAACGACTACAGAGATATTTCTGCTAAATCTGTGTCAGCGAAACGGAAATTCAAAAACAATCGCCCTTCTTCTCTTGTGAGCTAACAGTGCAGCAGGGAAATCCTTAACACACTGAATATTCTCTCAGGATCATTTATAATTTACAGATTGAAGAGAGCAATTAGTCTTTTATTATTCAACAAAAATAAAACTTGGCGTCCTACTTGCTTTATTGTACAAACGACGGGTTTCAATAGACCGGCGAAATTTCTCATTTTATTAAAGCACTGAGGTTACGACAACTTCGAGTTAAACTGATTTCACGGGTTGTCAAAGAATCTAGCGATTCCCTTTTCCCAGGTGAGCACCGACTCATTTCGCGTCAATATTCAGAAATGCTCTCGATCTCTTTACGCTTTCATTGCCTTTCGCCCGACATGTTTTGCACGGCGTTTAGTCGTGCGAAACCTCCACGAAACATCCACGCAGCGCGCGAAGTAACTTTATCCCGATTCTAAAAATAACTCGAGACGAATTGCCTATGGAGTAGGGTGTTGTGTATGGGGGATGCCTTCTCTGTCCCCTTTATCCTTTCTTGGAAAAAAATTAAAGCAGCGACGCCATCAAGGAGGTTTCAAGAAAAAGGCGAGACATGTCTAACCTTCAGACGGATAACGACACTAATGTAATGCGAAAGATTTATCAATCATCCCGATTTTATGATAATAATGCTTTCTGGAAATAAAAAAATAGACATTTTCCAGATTTCAGCTGTACGCACGGGCGTATATGCGTATAAAGGACTCTACACCCTTGCTAACTTATGACCCGCTCTTATAAACGGGACATTCAAGAAGCGTTATTCAAGAAGCGTTGTTAATCTGTTTTGTGTATGATCTCAGGTATTTTTTGTTTGTTTGTTTGTTTGTTTTTACATCGTTTCATAAAAAGTTTTTACGGTTCATTTCTGGCGACGTTTCTCGAAACTCGTTATCAGCACTGTCAGCACTGGCCATACCGGGGAGTTGGTAGTGTGTCTTTCCTTGCTGAAGAGGCCGAAAACTGAACGTTTCTGTAAATAACAAAATACACCTTCCCTGCATACCTTAAAAGCACCGAGGAGCTTTAAGTTTCGTTATTTTCGCCAGCACTTTTCAATTATTACACAAACATTATATTGCGTACCGGTTTGCTCGTGGCAGAGGTCCATACCCAGCTCCTGTGGTTGTGAATTTCTTCAAGGCCGAAAATTTCAGTAAGAACCGAAAACAACAGCTAAAAGGAAGCACACAGTTTGAACTAACCAAGGAAAAGAGGCTTCTGATTTTCTAAAATGTCATTGATGCACAATTCAATTAGACTTGATACTACCACTCGGGCAACCACGGGGACAATTCCAGCCCTTCGGGCCCGGGGCTGGGGAGTTGTTTGAAGTGGTCATGTCCCGGACTTTCGGTGGTGGGTGGCGAGGCAAATCGAAAATAACTTCTCTTTAAGTCTGTTTTTGTGAAGTACATCATTTCTTGCGCGGTTGATAAGATGGCGGCGGACTCCGTAGCTGTGGAAAGGTCCTTGTATAATATGTCCCGGCAACATACAGGGCATCACGTAATTGACGTCAACACCTTGGCTCAACTCCATGGACAGGGAGAGGCGAAAAGTTCCATCATATGATACCGTAAGTGATGCATGATGTCTAGACGTGAATAGTCTGTCCACAGAGTTTATCCTTTTGTTTTTGACAACGCGCGAGTGAATCAGAGTGCAGAAACGAGTCCTAACCCCACCCAATTGCCCAAACGTTTACTAAATCCCCGCGCTTTTAATTTTTGTGCAAGAACAGAACAGGTAAGTTCTAATCTTTCATTTAATTTCCATGTGCAGTTTACAAATAAGAACGTGGGTTCCCTTTGGTGGAGCTTGAAAACAACGAGACATAGCTGTGTAGCAGGCCCTTCGAAGTAGGGCGCGATAAAGAACGGGCGCGCGAGGAGACATGCGTGTCTCTCTAAACAAGACAATCACCAAATCGAAACAAACTCAATATGGCAGAAAATATAGTGGTCGATTTCATAGAAAAAGGGATACACCACCGAACCTCTTATGCCTGGTAATGTTGTTATAATGCTTATCTTTCAATTAAAAGAATTAATTAAGGTCAAAAAAGTTAAACCTTGTCGTTTCTTTTTCCTTTCCTTTTCCCCGGCTTTTTTTTTTTGTGATAATGCCAAAAAAGTGGGTCGGTCGGACGACGCTAAACGAAGAAAAAAAGGGGGATGTCCTTTTAATATAGTTATTTGGCTCCCTCAGAGTATAAAAGTATAAGTTCACAAGGCCAGGATCGAGCGTATACTGAGTAATTAAATGACATTGACAAAAAATCAACGAAAGGCTGACTCTATAAGGCGCTACCTGGCAACGAAATGGTGAACAAGAAGTGCTGCCTCTCATTTAATAGAGACGTGAAATACTAGGTAGACCACATCCTGAACTCCCGCGCCGCAAGAGAGGAGTACTCAAGGCTAAGGAGACTAAAGCCGGAAAAAACAACAGGAGTCTTGAGAAACGTCCTTATCCTATTCTGTCCGGGTTCGTACTTTCAAGGAAGCACTGATCAAGAGTCATACCTAAGGAATGAAAACTTCTCGCAGCTTCCTGCGAAAGCATGTAAAGAGTGACAACAGTGGTAAGCGGTCATTCTGTGAAATGTAACGCAATCTTTGCCGGTTGGATTTCTGCTGTTGTTGATCTGTTCTCCGGTGTGGATACTTCACATTTCCAATATCTAGGGACACCATGTTAAGGTACGAACAACAAACACTCACAAAATTGTTTTGTACGCTAAAATCTGACCTCCTCGACGTAAAAAGTTTTGAATTTTTAGACCTTTTTATTTACTGCTTCGCCCTTTGACAACGTGCACTTGGCAGGAGTTGACAGCTTAAATCTGCCTTTCCCATCTTAGCAAACGTTTTTAAATTAAATCAGATCGCTGGATGAAAACGTCTTGGTTTATGAAAACTGATAACATCAAACCACTGTTGCTCAAACTGATTTCTTATAGTATTTTTCCGAGTTTTTAGCATCGCCCCGCTGAGCGAGGAAAGCTCAAATTTCAGAAAAGTACTACTAGTATTTTTTGGCCTCAAAAATTTTCTTTTAAGTTGCCCGTAGTTTTGAAAACAGATTTTGAAAGAAGAGATAACGCTCTTTAACGTGGTATAAGACTCTTTACTGAAATCGAGGTACCAGTCGACGATTTTGGGCTTTGAAATTTGCCATTTTTTCATGGAACGGAAACGTTCAAAATATTGAAAATAATGAAAAATCTCCAAAATATTACATTTGCGTTGAAACTGAGTAAATCTCCCCTTAAAATGTGTATAATTATGTACTTTTCTGAATAAGTTATTTGCTGTTGGCATTACAATTGATTTGATTTTTAAAACGATTTTTTCGTGACACACCGTCTCGGGCATGTAAAACCCGATCCGAGAGCCGCGAAACCGATAACCCCCCGTACGTCTAAAATATTTATCGGATCGAAGTAAAAATTATATTTATGTTATCAGCTTACCTAGTGCTACTTTGTGAATTTTTTTGAGAATTTTCGATTTTTCACTTTTGCAGACCTCTGGTCGATATTTACTGACATCCGCTCTTAAGTAACGTTTTTGCAGTAATTAGCTGATAGTGGCACTGTTGTCCACTGAATTTCTAGAACAATTTACCTTAACAGTACCTTCCATTTTAAGCAATTTTCCTCCATCCACGTCTTTAAGTCGAGAATTAATTTAAGAATTTCAATTCAATAATCTCAAACTCCACCTTGGTGAGAATGAAACGGAGCTACTATTAAAAAAAGAGCCAAAATTTTGTAGCTACAGTTGCACCGACAACATGAAGTCCTTTTTAGACAAGCACAATAAAACCATTCTGAAAAAACACACCAACAGACTTAACAAAGACGACGAAAAACTCTGCAACTGCCGACAACGCGTGAACTGCCCAACTGACGGAAAATGCTTGACAAGGAGCGTAGTTTATAAAGCTGAAGTCACATCAACGGACGACAACACTACACAAACATACATAGGAGTAACTGCCAACGACTTTAAGACAAGATACAGAAATCATTTAAAATCCCTACGCAACGAAAAGTACAAGTGTATATATATATATATCGACTTTATTCATCACGAGGCTAACATATTAACTGGTCACCCAGTAGTTTTCAATATCGCCCTCAATCCGATCAAATTGTAATTTACTATAGAAATGTTGGTTTTTAAGGAGAGGGGAAAACTGGAGAGCCCGGAGGAAAACCTCTCAGAGTAGGGTAAAAAACAAACAACAAACTTTACCCATGATAGGTCTGCTATAAAATAAATTTCACGTTGCGTGCTTTCTATCACGATCATAAGATCATTTTTTTTTTCTTGAAAATGTTCCTACATAATGCAAAAGTCGCGATTCCTAAAAGGGTGAAGAAATTGCCGATTTAAACAGCAGCAGGAACCCATGGGCTCCTGACAGCAGTGGTTGGGAAAATCAATATTTAGAGAAATAATTTTAGTTGTCCCTGCCATCTGCACTGCCAATGAAGACACTAAAGAAATCAACAAATTTATAGTTTTTGTGATGTCATAGGACATCACAATGTCACATGTGCGGCCCATAGAGGCGGAGAGCGGCTCTTATCGGAGTGAATAAGTTGCTAAACAAAAGATTAGAATGCCGCATTTATTGCGTTCAGAAAATGAAAGTTAACGCAAACTTACGGGAACTGAAAAAAATGAGGTATTAACATTTTTTGTTGGCTGGTAAATTTTACCACCCGAAGCGCCATGCAAACTTTGTAAATTAAATGTGCTCTTCGGATATTTTTTTTTTTGTAGTGTTAACTTTCCTATCAAATTTTAAACATCGACTATACAAAACATGCGCTTTCAAATCATGATGCTGTCCAGTATGTTGAGAAAAAATTCATTAAAAAGATGTAAATAAGTTAGACTTATAAGTTATTTCGACATCTAGTTTCGAACTCATCGTAATGATTCAAATTTTCTCGATTTTCGTTTTCCGCCCACTGTCCTGAAGAAATCTTATGAAATTTTAACTACGATTATTCATTTTCTTCACAGCACTGCAAAATGCTGCTAGTGTCCAGAAAGGTAAGACATTTTTCACATAATCAACATTCAGTTGATTAAATTGCAGGTGGAACTCGCAGGTGAAATAAAATTTTGGAATAAGATGTTGTCGTACTCAAGTAATCATGAAACACAGCTATTAACATGTTAATTGCCAAAAAAATATTGCGGTTATTCTGGTTTTTTTTTTTTTTTTTTTCTCAGATCGCTCAGTAATGGACTATGATCGAGTGCCCTATATATCACGCTTTTGAATGATTATCTCATTAGATATCATTCACTTTGCGCGAGAACCCAACAGACCTATGACGTCACGAAAACTGCATGTGCTGTCATTTACGGAAGAGAACACTGGAGAAGTCTAAAGACACGAATTCGATTCAAACCTAGTCGCATAGTCATATCGTGTACGGTAGTACCGAAGCTTGTACGTGCCATCCGAGTTGTTGAAAATCCGACAACAAAGTTGTGTAATCCGACATCCGAGTTGTAAAAATCCGACATCTGAGTTCTGAAAATCCGACATCCGACATCCGACATCCGACTTGTAAAATCCGACATCCGACTTGCAAAAATCCGACATTCGAGTTGTGAAAATCCTACAGAGCAAAGTTAAACCAACAATATGGAACGCTTCATTGATGACGTTTTCTCAATATGGGACGTAGATAAACAGGAAATCAACCTGTTCATTGCACAAGCGAAGAACTTCCACCCAACTATAAAGTTGGCAGGGAAGGAAATCACTTCCAAGACACAACAACGATTTTTACAAGTCGGATGTCGGATTTTCAACAAGTCGGATGTCGGATTTTTACAAGTCGGATGTCGGATTTTCACAACTCAGATGTCAGATTTTACAACTCGGATGTCGGATTTCACAACTTTGTTGTCGGATTTTCAACAACCCGGATGGTACCTACAAGCTTCCGTAGTAGGTACGAGATATGGATGGTTTGCAACCAATTCCTAGGTGAATGTAATTATGTGAATAATGGTGTTTTAAAGTTGTTAGTAGAAGATCGAATGGTGCTATTGACAGATCTTTAGGTGGCTTGCAACCATTTTCTTGGAATACACCAACATGACAGCATGACATGACAGCATGACATGACAGTGATGACATCAAGGAAAAACCGCCTTTTGTACCCGCTGACTCTGAGCACGACCTTAACATACCCAGTGTTTTCCAAAATGGCCGGCACTTAAATATTCTTTTGTTTTTATTCAAATTAGCCGTTGATGCCTCGTTCTTAAGCTTAAAATTCAAAAGAATATTTTGCCTTGAACGAGGCATCAAGGTCTAATTTGAATATAAACAAAAGAATATCTAAATGCCGGCCATTTTGGAAAAAGACGTTACGACAATGCGTCAATACGTCAATTTGAACGCCACAAAAACAATATTATTCAATGAGAAAAACAATGAATGACTATGCACGTGCAATTCCAAGTTTTGTTTATTTCTTTCCCTTTCTCTGCAAATCTGCAACGTTAAGGCCCGAGTAAAGGGCTTCAACATTTGTTTCAACATCCGTTTGATTTTGTTAACTTGACAGTAATTTTGAAAGCGTTTGCCCCACACACCCCTTCCCCGTTCCCCCTCCCCCCTCCCCCTTCAACCGTAATCGAAGTGTCGAATGAGTTTCAAAGCGTTAAACTTTGCTTCAACAACCATTCAACATTTCTTTTGTTATCACCAATGTTAAATGAGGTTGAAGCCGTTTGGCCAACTTTTTCATCAATGCTGGGTATGCGCGTGCGAACTAATCGTTCTCTCAATGACGTATCCATGTCCGTATCTATAGTAACAACCGCGGCTGCAGCCTGAGACTGAATACCAGGCCTCTCGTGAAGCTTTGATGAATCAAATGTTGATGATGAGTTGCCAGCGTTTGCCCTCCCCAGCAGTCAACATCGTTCAACAGTATCGAATGGATGTTGAAGCAAATGTTGAAGCCTCTTGCTCAGGCCTTTATTTTGGAGAGATCGGCCAAAAAATGTGACAAAACTCAACGTGACGTGGCGCCTACAGATGGAGCCTTTTTTGTTAGCCAATTGTTTGTCTGTTGTTGTTGTTGTTTTGCGTCATTTGTGTTCTTTACCTTCTCCTTAAAAACAATATCCGGGTCTTTTTTATTCTCATTTTGTCGTCATGATTATAAAATATTTCAAATTTTGGGTTTGTATTCCGGGACGAATCCGGGTAGATAATCTCAGAGCTTAACATTCCTTCTATGGTCATTTCTTTTATTTGTACCTTTGAGGCTCTTTTGTTTCTAGAACAAAAGATAGAAAGAACAGACGCGTAGGTAATTACCGAGCGCAAAATTTAGGTCTTCGTTGGATATCAGATGTGACAAAATCAACACAACTAGGAGTAGGGGACGGGAATTGTTGGCATGAAAAATGACTGGTTTATCGGAATACGCAAGAGATGATTTGTATTCTCAGGAGGACAGAAGGGGGCTTTGGAAAATTAAAGGTTTTCCTCAGTCTTACTGCGCTTAACCCCACTAAGGCGCAAGGCCCTGACGGTATTCCAGGTTGGGCTTTGAAGGAAAATGCGGATATTTTGGCGGGCCCAGTCTCAGATGTTGTCAATTCCTCTTTCTGTGAGTGTCAACTCCCATCATCACGGAAAGAAGCAAACATTGTCCCCTATAGGCCACTTTCAAAAATAGCAATATACTCTTTGTTTGCCCTCCAAAATTTTGCATAGGCATTGTTTTTATTTTCTCTTGTAAGTCCCAAGAGAAACTAAAAACAATGCTTATGAAAAATTTTGGAGGACCGTCGCCTCCGCGGGGTCTCCTAGGGAACTAAACTTGGCCCCTGGCCGTTTTTGATCATGATCGATAACCTTGATGCACCGGGGTTCAAGCTGTGGAAAAACATTGACGATATGACAGTCTCTGAAACGGTTCAGAGGAGCTATGCTCGTAGCATTCAGGGTTTTCCACAGTTTTGTAGAGTAGCGGACATATTTCTGAAAGCACCTGACGTGACATTTTTTGGTGTCACGAGGCGCCTTGCGAGCGCCGAAGGCGGGGGCTACCTAGGTTGGTAATCAGTCAAAACGCGGTTGATGCTCTTTTCTGCACAGTCCAGCGGTGAATGAGTCTAAGTGTAAGAGATGAGGATTAGTTTCGCAAAGATTTCACCCGTCCTTGCACCCATAATAGGGACTTAAGAAACCACGTCGGCTACGGCGACGAAAACGTGACTTCGAAATGTAAGTTTGAGCTGTTCTAAGTATTTCACGAATATTCCATCTTGTTTAAATTACGCAGTATGGGCTAAGTGTCCTATAACTGGATTGGTACGGACGGATTTGTAGTAAAGTGTGAGACTGAAAGATTCACTGTAGTTTGTCCACTTTGTCGTCAAAACTTTAAATTTGGTCATTTCACGTAGTAGTTTTGACGAGTACGGCAGAGAAATGTTTAAAAACTCGCTCCGCACGTGCAGCACGATCATTTTGGTTCTCTTAACCAATAATATCACTGGTTTTTGGCGTTGTCGTTGCCGTAGCCGTCGTCGTGTCTTAAACTCCCTAATTGTGAATGACAAGCCTCTTGAGACGGTTGAGCAGCAATCTTAAATGGAATGACCATGTAGTAGAGTTAGTAAAGAAGGCTTCTTCTAGACTTTAATTTCTCAAACAACTCAAGAGATTTCACGCAGCGCCATCGGAACTGAAGCTTTTTTATGTCACTTGTATTAGATCGATTCTTGAATACGCGTGTCCTGTATTCCATCTCACACTTCCATGCTATTTAAGCGAAGATTTAGAGCGTTTACAGAAACGCGCAATGCGTATTTATTTGTACCCAGCTTTGTCATATAGTATACCCAGGCTGTACAGGTGATGCTCTTTCTACACAGTCCAGCGGTGAATTAGTTAAAGTGTAAGAGATGAGGATTATTTTCGCAAAGATTTCACCCGTCCTTGCACCCATAATAGGGACTTAAAAAACCACGACGGCTACGGCGAAGATCACGTCACTTCAAAATATAAATTTGCGCTATTCTAAGTACTTCACGAATATTCCACCTTGTTTATATTATACGATATGGGCGAAGTGTCCTATAACTGGATTGGTATGGACGGATTTGAAGTAAAGAGAGAGACTGAAAGATTTACTGTAGTTGTAAGTTTGAGCCTGTTCTAAGTATTTCATGATTATTCCATCTTGTTTATATTATAGAATATGGGCGAAGTGTCCTATAACTGGATTGGTACGGACGGATTTGAAGTAAAGAGTGAGACTGAAAGATTCACTGTAGTTTGTCCACTTTGTCGTCAAAACTTTCCAATAATATCACTGCTTTTTGGCGTTGTCGTTGCCGTAGCCGTCGTCGTGTCTTAAACTCCCTAATTGTGAATGACAAGCCTCTTGAGACTGTTGAGCGCGCAAAGTTCTAGGTCTGATAATTAGCAGCAATCTTAAATGGAATGACCATGTAGTAGAGTTAGTAAAGAAGGCTTCTTCTAGACTTTAATTTCTCAAACAACTCAAGAGATCTCACGTAGCTCCATCGGAACTGAAGCTTTTTTATGTCACTTGTATTAGATCGATTCTTGAATACGCGTGTCCTGTATTCCATCTCACACTTCCATGCTATTTAAGCGAAGATTTACAGCGTTTACAGAAACGCGCAATGCGTATTATGTACCCAGCTTTGTCATATAGTATACCCAGGCTGTACAGGTAACAGACCTCCCTACATTATATGATCGCCGGTAATCAATATTCTCTAGTCTGTTTTAAGAGATCTGTGCAGATAGTAAACGCAGATTGCATGGGTCGTTGCCAGCTAAGCGCGCGCAGGGCGTTTGTGCTGACTAAGTGCAAGACCGATAGAGCCAGGAACAGCTTCATACTTAATCATGCCTCTAGAATTTTATAGCCATTATTAGAATATAGTTATGTTAATTAATTAGAAATTCTAGAATACTTTAGCTTTTTATTGCATTTTTTTATTAGTTATATTTTTACAATTATTAATTTTGTAATGTCTTAGCATAATTCAGCTTACTGGCTGCAAGTTTAGAGATAGAGCGGTTTTCAAATGAGTGTCGTAAAACCAAAACCAAAGTAATTACTTTGGCCAATCAAAAAGGACGGAGACAATCCGGCAAACCAATCAAAACTCGAAATAATTACACGTAGCCGACGCAAAGCGCGGGAAAATGTGCACGCGCGAGCCACGATTGGTTTTGGTTTTACGTCTGATTGTTTGAAAAAGTGGCGCGAGAACTTTGGACCAATAAAACTATTTATCCATATCTATCCTATCCAGCTTTGCTACCTTTGAAAAACTGGTGTCGAATGGCAAATCCGGCCACTAAACAATAGAGAGCTTAAGCAAGGAAGACTACGAAGGCTACGAGAAAGATTTTTTTTTTGTTAAATAGAACTTTGCGTTGTTTTAATCATTTCGAGATAGTACCACGTCGTTTGGCATGGAAAGTGTGTACCAGGAATATAATTGGTATGAACGGTGTGGTTGTTCAGGAGAAAAGATTCTCCCGATGTGAAGGAATATGGAATCCGGAATCCAGCAAATGTGACGCTTTGGAATCCGGAATCCTGAGCGTGGAATCCGGAATTCTGATTGTATGGAATCCAGAATCCACGGATTTCGATGGAATCCAGGACCATTTCAGTGGAACCCGTGAGTTTGGAAGCTGGAATCCACGACTCGGGATCCAGGATCCACTATCGGGATCCGGAATCCATGGGCTGGGATCTGGAATCCGAGGGCACCTGGATTCCTTTGCATAGGGCGAAAAGATTGACAATTAGTCGTCAGGTACTCACGTGCTCCACATAACTTCAAATTTGGTCATTTCACGCCGTTGTCCATTTGTGTCCATCCATGCTTCTTTCCTTTTGCTGTATTTCTTTATGTTGTTCAACAGTTTTAAGTGGTTATTGCAATGTTTCATTCTACTTTTTGGCATTTTGGGTGTCATGAAATTATGTCATTTTGCGTGACATATCCCCTTTAAGGTCCGGCGTGATGATTTACACAGCTAATTGACTTCTCATTTTTAAGGACAGGGATGTTCATCTTCACCCTTGGATTACAAAAAGCTTCGGAAAGGCAACTGTGAACAACTTGCCAACGGAACTTATAACAATCATCGAACAATGAACTGCTTTACGTCTCGAACCCATTATGCTGTAAAGAAATGCCTATATTGGTGGTGCTATCGCATCGCGGAATGTTTTGATCAATCACCCAAATGGCGATGGTCTTGCTATTCGCAGTTTTATTGGTTTCGCTCGACTGGATTCGATATCAGCGCCACTAAAAAAGTCGAGAGTGGTACATGTGTCAGGAATATCCAAGTAAGGCACTGTGACAAAACGTATCCAACGAGGGGGAGAGTGCGATACATATTCTCAATCAAGACAACAGGAGACTGGTGTCACTCGGAACCACAAACAAACAATGGCAAGTACAAACACGGCTGTTATGAAGGTTATGCCGGGGAATGTTTTAAGTGGTATATTATTTACTCTTCGTAAACAAACAAACGAATTGACCCGTCTAATCAACCTTTCTAGCATAAGACCAGTTAAGCAACTTGTTTTGCAATGTGAGAACGTTTGTCGCAACAAAATTGCAAGACAAGTTGCTGCAGCAAGAAAAATTACCAAATATTCCAGACCCTTAAGGAGATTTGTAAGCTGACGTTTCGAGTGCTAGCCCTTCATCAGAGCGAATGTGGTTAATTTACCATCATGAACTCGTTTTTTTACAGTTATGTGCTTAGTTACCTGGTCCCAGTTGTTCAAACGATGGATAGCGCTATCTACCGGATAAATCACTATCCTCTGGATAAATACTAGCAAAACCAATTGCGCTATCCAATGGATAGTGATTTATCCGGTGGATAGCGCTATCCACCTTTTGAACAACTGGAGCCTGGCCTTTAAATGAAAAGCATTTTCTTGTTTCTTGAAGGATTCTACGTCAGCTTCAGAGAACTTCACGAATCTATCGTTTACCATTTTTTACTGATTATTTGCACAAACAACCGTGTAAAGGCGGGAAATGACGTCATCAATATCCTCACTAGTGAGGATATGGAAAATACGCCACTCGGGTCCCAGATGTAGTTTCGTATGAATTTAATGAGTGGTATATTTTCCAGTAAACACTCCTGTCTATATAATAATGAAATTTATTAAAGTCTTTCTAGTGTATTTAGCGCTCAAATCAAGTCATATCAAATCAGAGAATACAAAAGTGGCATGTTGAAACTAAAATCAAACTGGAAAGAACTCAAGTGAGGCCATCGCTACTGTGTGCATGTGATGGATGTCCTCAAACTCCCACGGCCTGCTCCCGTCTAGCTGGCCTTGTAGCTCAGTCGGTAGAGCAACGGTGATCTAATCCGTAGGTCGTGGGTTCGATTCCCACCCGGGTCAGAGATTTTTCTCTCTCCTTGGGTGTTGCATAAGAAGTTCATGATGCTGTGGATCAGCGAAGGTTCTTCATCCATCACATGCACACAGTAGCGATGGCCTCATAGTTCTTTCCGTGTATACATACACACGCTACTTAGGACAACACGCACTTGCACTTAAAATCAAACTTTTTAATTTTACTGAGGAGGCTAAATTGGCCAATCGATCACAGCGCTTGTCTTATCTAACATATATGATGACTTGATCTTATTGGGTACTGTTTTAACGCTATGTAACTCAAGGAGTTTACTTTCCTCTCGCTTTACTCTTGCTTTCAAGGTGGTGACGATTTACATACAGCGGTAGGTAAAACTTCATGTAATGATTTAGCTCATTATCATCTGCAAATAAAGTTTTTATAAATAAATAAATGAATTTTAAAAAAATTAACAAAAATTAAAAAGTCGCTCGAAATTTGTTCATAATACAAAGGGCATTAATATATAGGCTCTGATAGAGTGTGCTAGCATAATTTTTGGCTTAATTATTTACTATGTTTTTCAGCGATTTTCCGAAAAAAGCACTGCTAGCACTTTTGAGTAGGTTTGAAGTAGAAAATTGTCATTTAGTGATCATGCAACCAATTTATTTGGCCCGAGATCAGTGATACAGGCAAATTTCTGTAACA
>JALIRR010001062.1:15000-25000 GCA_023091755.1 Montipora sp. Colony 1 RG-2022 | reverse complement strand
AGACTCTTTACTTCCACGGTGCGTCTCTCTACCCAGGAGTATAAATGGGTATCAGCGAAATGCTGGGGGTAACCCTGCGATGGACTGGCATCCCATCCAGAGGGGAGTAGAAATACTCCTAGTCGCTTCATGCCATGGAAACCGGGATAAGCTCCGGCCTGACGGGCCACTTGGCTCGTATGCAGACTTTACCTTTTTTTACCTTTATTTGGTTTATAGGCTGATAAACCATTCGGGATGTTGAAAGAACACAAGAAGAATCGTAAATCACAAGCCGCAGGCGAGTGATTTACGAATTCTTCGAGAATCAGAAGACGAAATTTCCATTAGTTTACTGGTATAAAAACAAAAGCTCATGACTTTGAAGCATTTAACTCTGGTTCAGAGCTGGTTTAATTTTTTTTTTTTAGTTTAAAAATTTCCTTATTTGGATGTAACTTAGCTCGTGCATTTCCCTCGCGTGCTGCATCGATCTTATTTTTGTCCGTATTTAGGCATAAAATTGGTGTCTTAAAATCCCAGCTTTGTTCCAAGGAAAGGAGTCGCAAGTTACGCGATGTGCTTCTGATAAAAATTAATATGTAATTTGAAGGCGCTGTTTTGACATTATTCTAAGGGTTTTATAAAGTTCGTAAGCACTGCTGCTTCTTTAATCTTTTGTTAACAGCAATCGCCATGAAAGCTAATCTATTGAGATTGATTTATCTAATATAAAGAGAATAATTCGTTTTTTGTTTTTTAATTGCATGATCCTTTCACCGACTTATGATTGCTGTTCTCTAGGATCAGTGTTACTTGGAGTTCTTTACAAAGATCTTCATGAGATGTTTACAACATCTTCGACCGAAGAAGACCCGACGAACAACACCAGGTTTGTGATAAGTAACTTTTTGTCTTAAGTGTGTGGCTGGAATACAAAATTGTGGAATAATTTCTTCATTGGCGATTTTCTCAAAGGTTTTATGAAAATCCATTTTGTCTTTGCTCTTTACCTTGTCCTGTAAACCAACCAACTGCATCAAGTGAGCGCATGCAATTGATTGAGCCTGGGACCAGATGTGGGTCGCGGGCTCGAGCCCTGTCTGGACCAATGCACGGGGGTGTTAAATTAATTGGGGAAAAGTGTCTTTGTAATAACAGCTGCACAGCCCTTGCAAAAACTGATATGTCCAGAAATACGCGTAATTAGATGATTTTGATAAGCGTTTTGATAAGAGTTCCTTTGCTCTTCTCGTCACTAGCGTCTCACAAGTAAAAACAACTTCACAAGGTTTGCCACTCCGTGCCTCAAGTAAAGAAAACCTGCTGCATTTACCCTGACCAAAAATAACACTAATCCTCACACTAATACCTTGTTGCTATAAATGGAAGCAAAATATGCATGTTTAAACTTGGGCGTAAAATTGAGCGTGCATATAATAACGTGCATCATTCTGGACACTTTCAGTAGTTTGGGTGGGAAGTTAATGAATCCACACACGAAATGAAATAGGTGGCATAGTCCCCTGTATTGTAGCCTGGCCTTGTTCGTTCAGAGAACCCCAGATAGTATTGTCAATTACTCCTGAAAAGCCTCGAGGGAAGTCACTGAGAAATGGCCTACCTAACTGATTGAAATGAGAATAATTAATTTCAAAAAATGGTTGAATTATGTCGCCAGTGACGAAGCAAGAACCAATGACCGGCCAGGGGCCAGGAGTAGACCAGGTAGTGTCAGAAGCAATCAATGCATTTCCCGTTGATGCCCACACCTAAAGACACTAACCTTTTTTACGCTTTGTGCTTATCAATGGTCACTCGATCGGGCATACTCGGGAGTTGTCGGCGAGCGCTCCGAACGGCAGTCGAACCTATTACGTTGTTTAGATGCTCTACTACTAAGCGATGGACCTAAGTCATCAATTAACTAGGTCTAGGCTTTCGCTCTCTCATTGAGGCGTCTGATTTTAAACAATTATTGGATGATTTTTGGGAGAGTGCCTAGATTAGAGCAGTTTTCAATTGAGTGTCGTAAAACCAAAATCAAAGTGATTACTTTGGCCAATCAAAGAGGTCGGAGACAATCCAGTTTTATTATCAAAACTTTGAAGAAAATAACGACAAACGCATTATCGCAGCGATCACAGTTTATTTTCAGACACATTGCTCTTTGAAATCATGCATTGCGCGCGCAATCGACAGATTATTCACTAATCTGTAGGTTGCGCTGTTTCCCTGAATAAACTGTAGGCTTTTAGACAATGAGAAGACAGATGGTGACTACACTGTATAATAATTATTGTTATTGTTGTGATAACCTTTTATTGATTATATTACAGCAAGATCCTTAACACTATCATAATGTCCGTCACCATGCGTCCCCAGCCTGCTTCTCTACAAGAAAATGTCACTTTGGGATTTAAAAATGTTCAGGTACTTTGGTTGTTTCTATAACTCACAACAACAACTTTGTTTGAATTCACACTAAAAACTATTATTTAAGAATAACAATTAGCGACATAAGTGTTACACTACGTTTCGATTTTGTCATGACATCATTTTCAAGTGTCAAAAAAAAAAATTTAACCTGACTAATTTATACGGTGTGAGTTGATAGGAATTATTAACATCTAGTGTTGTACTTAACATGTATGCATTATAAGTATGTTCAAATTCGACAAATAGTTTTGCGCGAATAGAGTCCAATTGCATGCTCAAGCTTGGTTTCTTCTTTTTTTTATGAACAACGTCTCATATATTAGATAGCCTGGTTTTCCGTGACAGAGAATTAAAAGCAAGGTGGACACACCATAACACCAAACTCGGTGAGGCCATCAAACTATTCCCGAGTGGTTAGTTTTTATTCACACATATTTTCATCCAATCAGAATCGCACACGTTTTCCCTCGCTCAGTGCCAGCTGCATCTATTTGTCTTGCTCTGTGATTGGCTCATTTTATTTGCCGTCACCTGTTGTAATTGGCCAACATGATTACTTTGGTTTTGTCAGTATAGTGGCTCTTGACGGGACTAGATTTAGTAACGATGAAAGATAGAAATGGTCCTTGTTGCTTTGGGAAAGACAAAACCTTTGCGACCATTATATGGCTTACGCCTTGACTTGTTTTCAGCCCGCAACAAGGCGCAGGGAATGTGTGTTTTGGAACTTCTTTTCCGAAATCGGGTGAGTCTATATGAATAAATGAACGATGAATTCATAATCTTGAGATGTTATGCGGATCAAAAGTTTATTAATTAATTAAGGAAAGAAACAATGAATTTGTAATTAGGGTTTGCCCAAATCAACTATACAATATCGCAGTAAGCTGAATTTAAGAAAACTCGAAGGCAAACAATTTACAAAGAGGAAAAAATAAATAAAAATCAAAGAAAATATGCAGCTTTTTCCAGCCTACTACTTAATTTAGAACATCTATTCTCCGAAAACAGAAAGCAGCCACCTTTATTGCTAGAGACCTTAGGCAACGACAAAGTCGACGAAGACTGGAACTAAAGAAAACAGTGACCACTCCCAGGTCGTGCGTTTTTCATTTTGGTACATTTCTTTGTTGTCATCGTACGCGTCAAAACAGCGACGCGAAGTGGCCAAATTTCAGGTTATTTTGATAACGAGAGCATTCCAAGATAATTTTTCACTTTACGCACATTAATGCAAATTTTATTGCAGAACAATTCGGACGCAATTTATCCCTAATAACGAGAAATCATATTTGGTGGTGATCGATGTCGTCGTCTGCGTCGAAGTCGCCGATACATAAGAACCCTAACACCCACCATCCCGGATTCTGATGGTTTTTAATTCCTCCAATTTTAGTCCTGCAAGTTGGTCAAACCAAGGCTGTTACGTGACTTACATGGACGACTCCCTAACAGAATGCAGCTGCAATCATTTGACGCATTTTGCCGTTCTCGTCCAGTTTGACGCCAGTTCCGCTGGAAATAAAGACAGCCTGATAACGAAGGTAAGACGATATGGCGGCAAGCTTATTGGAATCGTGTTCACGTTCTGGGAAATAAATATTAGAGTTGAAAAAGTACTGGCACTACCTGAGGGAGACGTGCTGCCCTTATAGTGACCTCTACAAAAGGTTAGACTTTCGAGTCTTTTCGCGTGAGGACCTTAAACCACATACGTCTCACAGCCCTTAACCCATTGACTTCTGGGAGTGACACTTGACAGGTTTTACTCTGTCTAACGCCAGACGATTTTACTCATCAACTGGTGGCATCCTAGGGTGCTTGAGGAGTGCATGAATGGGTTAACCTAGTCAAAAACTCCATCTATGTCCCCTCCCTTAACCCATTGACCCCTGGGAGTGAGACTTAACAGATTTTACTCTGTCTAACACCAGATGATTTTACTCGTCAATTTGGGACGACCTATGGCACCTGAGGAGTCAATGGGTTTACCAGTCAAAATCCTGCCTCCTCCTCAGGTGTTTAGTTTTGCATTTTGTTCGCCAACAAGGGGAGGCGGGAGTGGCTGGTGACGAGTGCGAACCGCGAGGAGCCAAGGGAAGGAGAAAGAAGACAGCCTTTCCGCCCTCTCTTGCGCGCAAATTTCAATCGTGAGAGAGACGTCTTGGGAACAAGGCAGGTCCCCTCCATTAATAGTACTAATTACAAACATCGTGGGACGCAAATAACCCATACACTGTTCGAAAAGGGTCTGTGAAGTTGTCTCCGTTGTTGTGACCTACAATTGTAGCATTGCTTTGACTGTTCTGGGTTTTTCACAACCCAAGCTTTTCTCAAACCAGTTCTAAACGAGTTTAGGATGGCGCAATTGACTATTCTCGGTCCCAAGGCTAATAATTAATTATGGTAGCCTTACGATTTGCTGAAAAGGTCTGGTTTTTGCAAGATAATCAATAAAAAAAACTCTCTTCGTGAAAACACCACTACACAATTATATCCAAGTTGGAACCTCTTGGACATTGATTCCTGGTTTGTGAAAAACAATTCAGTTGAATGAATGGGCCATGTGATGTCGTACAAATTTTAGATATAGCCAGAAATGTAGGTAATTCTTTTCCCCCCAATTTTTATGAGTGACATCAAGGGTCCCCTAGTTTTCTTTTTTCCCCAATCGGCTCCTCGATATCACCTGTTTCCAAGAATTTACGTCTATTAGTCCTATATTAAATCTCGTTGCTACAATGTCTTCAAAATGACTTTTTCAAAGAATCAGATTACTCTGACGAATCGGAATAGTTGGAAAAAGAGCGATGAAACGATCGATAATCATAATAACAGGAACGATAAAAACTGAAACGATATAATGGTAAGAAATATGCAGGGAAAGGATGAATTACTTTTCATCTTTCTTACGAAGACCTAAAGGTCCGAGGGCGTTAGCTGTGTTTATGAGCTATGCTTGTCTTGCTTTGTGTACAATATCACGATTGGAATAAATGGCGGTTCGGGGGGAATAAGTGAAATGTCTTTGGCGGTGGGATCATTTATTAGTCAGGAAGTGTCCTGAAACTGTGGTAGGCTTGGACACGTTGGTAGGTTTGTCGTCTGGTCTGCGGTGTTCGTTAAAACGGTCTTTGAGTTTTCGTTCGGTTTCTCCAATGCGTTGTTTATGGCGATGACCGCACTGTACCATGTAGATAAAGTTTTTTGAATTGCAGTTGATGTAATAAGTTATGTGCCTTGTTTCGACTGTGGAGTGGAATGTGTTAGTAGTTTGTCCGTCAGTAATGTCTAGGTGCATGTAGAACAGTTATTGCCAAATCGGTAAGAACCCCAAGGTTAATTTTTATGTGTAGGATTGTGTAGTTTGGCAAGAACAAGGTAGTTTTTAAGGTTGCTACTACGACGAAAAGTTACAAGAGGAATAGTTTTGAAGACATTGTGGCAACGAGGTGATGAAGAAAGAATGCTGAAGTGCTTAAGAATTGTAGACTTGAATTTACGTCATAAATCGGCATTCGTAAGTGATGTAACCCAAGGTGAGACGTTCATTCTAGTTTACATGCATAACGTAGATTTTCTTGTCTTTTTGCGACTGTCACTACTTGTAATATGAAGCTGAATTTAATAGTTCTTTAAATACCTTTTATTTCATAAAGACGGACGAAGATATACTGATCGTCATCACAAGAGTGGGCTTAGTCCTGTCTTTGATCGGAATTACACTGACAATCATTTGCTATGTTTTCTTTGCGTAAGTGTTGTCTCTATAATCGTAACATTCTCTGTAACGTTCTGAATATTGCTTGACAAATAAGAAAAGATGAGTGCTCAAAGCCATCTGAGTTGTTCCTCCATTTTGTGCGCCCGCGTTCCTTTGTGCAATCACAAAAGCCGGATTCACACATGAGCCAAGAGTTTTCCGAGGTAGTCCCGGTTCAATTTATCGCCTGCATTTACTACTATCTTCTAGCCTGCGCGCAGCCGGACATGTAACTCGAACCAAGAGAAAATGAGGGGACAGAGAGGGAGGCTCAGGGCGTTGGCCGGGATATGTTATGTCCACGAAAGTTATTTTTAGACGAGCGGAAGTCTTTGTTCTAGCGGAAGTCTGTCTTCCGATACGTCCCCATGCAGTCTTGCCTCGCTCTCAGGTTCTTAGTGAAAAGAGAAAATGACGGCGCACGTGGAAGGCTGATGAATATTTATTTTCTTTCAAACATCGGACCGAGGTTGGCCTGCATGCGGACGTCTCGGAAGACTTCTGCTCGTCTAAAAATAACTTTCGTGGACATGACATATCCCAAGGACTGGACCGGCAGCCTCCCTCTCTGTCCCCTCATTTTCTCTTGTCGAAACCCAGGTCAAAATCTAGATATAGTCCGTCTGCACAACGACTCCCAAAAGCTTGTTCTGATTGCTCGCAGTTTTATAGGGATTTCTGTATCCGTGTGTGATTGGCTAGAATCTTACCCACTCTGTGATTGGTCATTTACTCACTCGGCAAATCACGCAATCCTTTTAATAAAAAGTTGGAACGAGAGTTCTAAGCCCTGAAAGATCAGTTTTAAATTGATCGTCTCCTATCTGAGCAGGAAAACTCGCTGCTGGAATTTCTTGTATGTGGAAATATATTTGTAACCGTGAAAATCCGAAAACCGTGAACACTAGAAATATTTTTTGATATCTTTCATGAAAAAACCAATCTAGCGTGAGAAAATTAAACTGCAACCAGTAACGGTAATTTGTTTGCAGTTTCATGTCGCTTCTCATTGGATGCTGCACAATGGGAAATGTCAAAAACAAGTCAACGTGTTCACGGTTCTTTGGATCCGAGCGGGCTACACCAAATCTTTGATTTCTATTTGTTTGCGATCCATCGCAAAGACAAATTCAACTCTCAATTTCGGCGAGTGCGTCGAATTGTTTCCATCTCTTCGCAAGCAATACTCTTTCATGATTCATTTATATAACGCGACGACATAAATTGCAATAAACAAATAAATTAAACCTCGCCTTTTGACCTTTTGGCTGTTGAAATACAAAGCACTTGCGGGAAAACACCAGAGAGAAAGTTACAATAATTATTGTTCATGCTGCGCATCTGATTGGATAAAATGCCGCGTTCGATTTTTAGCCAATCACAAAGCTTGATAAAAAGTCATTGTTAGAAATCGTGAAGTGATTTTTGGCGCTCAATAAAAAGTTGCTTTATTCAAGTGCTATTGTTTTTTCTTGTGTGATATTTTTTTCAGAGACATCAAAACACCCTTATCGCAGATTCGAGTAAGCCTCGTGTCCTCTCTTGGAGCAGGACAAATCATCTTTTTTGCAGGAATTGGTGCGACAGAAAACAGGGTGAGAACTGAATTTAGCCTACAAAACATAACAGCATAGGGCCACATGAGAAGAAACTAGAAGAAATATTCACACATTTATCCCTAGTCCAGACGTTTTCCAATTCACACAGAGCTATTGAAAATGCAGCTCTTTGCAAGACTCGCGCGTTTTTTTGCTCGTGCATAGCGCGTTTTTAATTAAGCCTGAGTAACATTTACGCAAGAGACGGCGCTTGAAGTACTAAGTGATTCAAGCCGAAAGTGTGCACATTCTTGTTCTCGTTTTCGCCTTGCCTATTCGTTTGCGATTCAGTCTTCTCTTTTATACAAGAATATCATATTGAAGCAATTATTTAGCTCAAAAAGGAATTTTCCCTTCTTTCATTTACGCCCAATGCGCATGTGTGCACAAGCTTCAAGAAGAAAACAAATATGTCTTTGAAGGAAAGAAATAATATAATTTGTTCGCTTACAGCTACTAGTTCACGGTTCTAATTGACTGGCTTAAAATAAAAAGAATTCCTTTGGGTTACACAGTGGGATGTAAGAAATGTGTGCAAAACCACAATTGATTTTGTCCCCACTAAATCCTATGCCAGTTGCAGAACATTTCAGAAGAAGCCATTCATAGTGTGTAAGCAATCAAAGAACAAAAATAAGTAAGGTAAACAACGCAATCAATTGAAATACTTTTCTAAAAATTGTATTTACACAAATACATGAGCAGAAATTACAAAGGTACAAAGCCCGGAGACAGAGCCCACTTCTTGTTTTTGACAAGACATATGAATTTTCCTGTTTCATACTTAATTTCAACTTTTGACTTAAAGTCAGCGGTTAATGTGCTGAGAAGAATCTAGCTTCTTCTGAAACCCCATGAATATAATTTAGCGATCGATATCAAGTAATTTATCAAGGCGCATTTTCTATGAATTATTCCAATACTCAGTTTTAAGCGAAACAAGAGTTATGTGTCATGATGAGCTTGCAAGTATATTTGTACCTGTTATCTTGTAGGGAGGATGCGTTGCGGTGGCAGCCATGATTCAATACTTCCTTATGGCCGCATTCTGTTGGATGTTAATCGAAGGAATTTACCTTTATTTGTTTCTTGTCAAAGTTTACAATGTCAGCAACAAGATGATACTTTGTCATGGAGTTTCCTGGGGTAAGTTGAGAACAACGGTTGACAACAGTGGTACCTAGCTCCTTCAGAACATGCTATAACATTCTGTATTCAATACTTGTTCAATATTAGTGTTCCATCGATGGAGCCACGAGGAGCTAGCGCGTGGAATTTTTGGATGATTTTACTTATGAAGTCCTAGTTAGTATTCAATTGCCGATTTGCATGAGTCTGTATAGATTAAGGACCGATATCGCATCGACCTCCTCAAAAAAATCTCATCATACCATTTTATCTTGTTTTACGATTTTGAGCTCAGGTGCAATTTGGCACTAGTGCAGTACACGTGACGGTGAGAAATTTATTGAGCTTGCATTCTTCAATCCAACGAATTAGGAGGGCACGAATTCCCGGTGTTGTGGTCTGTCTTCTGTTGAATCTGGTTGAGATAAAAAAAGGGGCCACAGAAAAAGTGTTGTGGCGCTTGCCAAAAACTAGCAAAGTCTGTAAATCGCAAATAATTTTAAGAATAACTTTACACCGGGTAAAAGAATCTTTGAGATCAAATTTTCTTGAAACATGCCGTGATTTCAACGAGTGTTTGTATCGCAAAAGAAAAAGTTTGCCTAACAATAGAGTTTAATTCCTGGAGGATTGGATCGGGAGTCCAACATGGCCGCCGTTTCATTGTTTGGGGACTCCAACATAGCGGCCGTGACATCATGTGAAAACCAAGAATTGGTGTTTTAAGATCTGAAGCGCCCGTGGGAAGGATGAGAAACAAGTTGCTTGAACATCTGACCAACCTCGTTCCCAGTGTCTCTCTTATCTGCCTCCTGAAGAGAAGAGAACCCCTGGGAACGAGGTTGACAAATGACCTGTAAAATTTGAGGCGCGTGACTTTGTAGAGCCCGCGGAACAGCGGGACACATTAGGGACCTTAAGCTAGGATGACGAAGACGACGGCTTTCGAGGACGTTGTCTAAAAATATTATTTTAGTTGCGTTACTGTAATAATTTTGCGATTCCTCCAAGTCGTTCGGCTTGGAAAGTGTCTTCCAAGAACAAAATTCGGTTATTTAGAGAGAAAAATTGACTGAAGTGCTCTCGTCCTCCA
>JALIRR010001062.1:2500-7500 GCA_023091755.1 Montipora sp. Colony 1 RG-2022 | reverse complement strand
TTTAAATTAAATTTAAGTTAGAAACAAACATTCTAATAACGGAGATTTTAGGTATAAAAAATGGAGACTAGTAGGTTAGAATGACGACTCACTCATCATTTTCAATGTCTGTTATTACTACATAATAAAGTACAATGCCGCCAAATCCTGGAACACTCTTTCTCGTAAGTTACGCCATGATCAGTCTCTCACTAGTTTTAAAGTGAGAGTAAAGAAACATCTAAATCATCTTAGTTAATTTTTCACCTTCATGAACTCTTCGAATGATTTTTTGCTTTCATTTATATATTTTATTTATTCATATTATTTTGTACAGATCTCCATTTAAACCAGCTATGCTGAACTGGAATTTCTGTATAAATGAATGTATATAAATAAATAAATAAAATAAATAAATAAAATGATTGCATGTGAAAAACGTGTTGCATACGATTAAAATCACATGCACATTACATTACTATTTTTAAGGTATGCAACATGTTTTTCACAATCATTTTATTATATAATGAGACACGACTCGGGTTTCGCGAATTTGAAAATGACGGGCGAGTCATTGAAAACAAACATTAGCAGTGAATTCACTTTTTTTTTTTTTTGGTTTTTAATTTTCTTATCTATTGTTCTTTCCATTTTATAGGCTTGGTATCCGAGCATGCGTAGTGTTAATACCTCTCCTTGGAGTCACGTGGCTATTTGGCCTTCTTTCGTCAACGCACAAGGCTTTCGTTTACATTTTCACCATCTTAAATACTACTCAGGTAAATTTGGATGAATAGCTACTTCCGCAGCTATCGCTCTTTTATCTAGGTTCTTCATGGACAGTGTGTCTCTCTTGTCTGCGGGCTCTCAAATGTCATGCGCCTCAGATTTCAAGTTTTAAGATGTCTTTCATCCTTCTCACCTGCGCATTACATCGTAAAACTTAAATAGAAGCACATGAAATCTGAGGCGCAGACCAGCGTGAAACATTGTCAATTCAGAACCTAGCATCCCAAGCGTTCTTGTAGTTCAATGGGTAGAGCATCCGGAGGGTGTTACGAAGGTCGTAGGTTCGAATCCTGCGTAGGATTCTGTTTTTTCAGTTGTCTTTTCTCCCGTTGCCAAGCAATTAGGGAATTTATTTCTGACGGTTGAACGTGCGAATAAGACAGAAATTGATATTTCTACGGCACGGGAACAGAAGGGTCTGGGTACGATTGGTGCAAGGCATGATGGGTATCAGGTTGTCTATAAAGTGTTAGTTCATCACGTGGTGAGCCATTCTAGGCCTGCAAAAGTCCGTGTAACTTTTGTTTCTTTTAATGAATCGTTATTGTTTTGTAACTAGAGACCCTTTTAACCCCGGAGGGATCATGGCACCGCATTGGTTCGGGGAATACGTTTCCAGTTTTTGTCCCTCGCGGGGGTTTTTCGGTTTTTCGTATCCGGTGGTGTCACAGGGAATCGCTTTCCTGTAGATAGTTAGTTGTTGTTATAGTTTCGCATGAAGGTGGTTCATGCCTGCTGCTGGTGCGAGGCCAAAAGAAACCAAAATAAACCTAATGGATTGCATTTGTCTGTGTAGTGAAGTTGAAATCAGTAATATTATTGGTTAAAATAACCAAAATGATCGTGCTGCACGTGCGGCACGCATTTTTGAACAATTTTCTCCCGTACTCGTCAAAACTACTACGTGAAATGACCAAATTTAAGGTTTTGACTACAACGTGGACAAAATACAGTGAATCTTTCAGTCTCACTCTTTACTTCAAATCCGTCCATACTAATCCAATTATAGGACACTTCGCCCATATTGTATAATATAATCAAGGTGGAATATTCATGAAATACTTAGAATAGCTCAAACTCATATTTTGAAGTGACGTTTTCGTCGCCGTAGCCATCGTGGTTGACAGACGAGGTGACAGACGAAGAAATTAATTGTTTTAAAGAAAATACACATTTTTCAAATAATCACCTATGTAATAGTTATACTAAAACAATTATTCACCTCAGGCTCGGGGAATATCGGTAAATAAAGACTTAGACTTCGTCTCGGTCTTTATTCACCGATATTCATTTGGAGCCTTGTCGTGAGGTTTTTTCCATTTCAGACCACGTGATGTTATTCTAGGGAACACTTTCTTTCAAATGTCGTCTATGCACGTCCATATGAATGCATAACTTATGCAAAAAACAAAAGGAACATTCCTTTAGGAACATCACGTGGTCTGAAATGGGACTCAAGAGGTCCATTGTTAACTAATTGGGAGGAACGTGAATCAAATCCAATCAAATGTTCATTGTTCGATTCCACGGGAAAAGCAGAGAACGGGGAAAAACCGCAAACTCTCAAAGCAGACTGAGTATACAATCAATAAACGCAGCCAATGTACCGACTCCGTATTTGGCATTCGAACACTAAAAGGATACGTGAAAGGGAAGAGGTCTCATCACTGCATTCACAGTGAAAACACTTATCGTCTCTTGCACGCGCCTTTTATGCTTAAAAATGAATGTCATTATAGATGCACTCCCAAATTGCTGTGTAGCATTTGCTACCTGTTTCTAGCAATAGGGTAAGTGTAAGGGTTAGAGCCCTTGTGGTAAGTAACCCGGGATTGTTGGATTATCAAAGCAAGCAAGCGCCCTAATCAATGCACCATTCTGCCTTCAATAAAGTGATTATTCTTTCGATTCAGTTCACATTTATTTATTATCGCGTTTGTAGGGTTTCTTCATTTTTCTCCTTCACTGTGTCAGAAACACTGAGGTAGGCATCTAGCATTAATTGCTTGATAAGCTTCATAACATTCATTTCCTGGGATCCATTTCTTCAAATGCCCAAGGATTTTGGGGGTCCTCAAGGGAATTTATGAAAGTAAGATCCTAAGCAGATACCTTTAGTTAAATGTTCTTGCCCGAAAATGGCTTCCTTTTGAAATTCAAATTAAGGATAGGTCACGTAACGTATATTGCCCCTGGTTTAAGTGCAGTGTTTTGTTTTGTTTTGTTTTTTTTTTTTTTGCACGACATAAATTTTGTTTTGTTAATGGAAAGTGGGTGCACATTCGATGTTAATTCTGTTTCGGTGATTTTTGCTTTGTTTTATACTAGTACAGCCTGCGGCGCAGGCGTCTTGGGGAAAGTGATCATGACTTACCTCAATTTTGCCTGCAGTCTATCCAACCGCCATGTTGGATGGATGTTGGGAGGTCCAGCCCACCGATTTGGTGGCAATTTATTCCTCTCCCCAATCTTCCTCCACTTCAGAAATTCAAGATGGTGGCCGTGAAACATTCCACAAAGTGTGACTTCTAAAAACGGTAAAGACTTGTTTCCATATCTCAAAGTGACCCTTGGACGTGAGGTGCCTGGGAATGAAATTAAATCACTGGAATCGGAATGCTAACAGTTAAGCCTAAATATTGTTTTAGGCCTAATTAGGCCTAAGGGTAGCATTTCTAAGGGGTTTGGGCTTTTTCAACAGTTACATTATAACCTCAGTCTGCATTTTCAACATGATCTCCTCTCTAAATTAACGATTATCGTTAATTCCTAATTTGCATTGAATTTACTGTTATCGTTGATTTAGGACGCTGTGTCCCAGGACTTGTGGTAGCAGAGAAAATAAGGAAATAAAAAATCATATCCGTGGATTGGATTTGAACCCGGGGCTTTTACTCTATAGGAACCGCTTCTTTCCGTTTCACCACTGAGGATCAAGACACCGTACCCTCTAAAACACATTTATTTAAGTCTCCCATAGAATCTCGCTGCTGAAAAATTATTAGGCCTAACCGCCTAAGCTAGATTAATAATTTAATCCTAAGCTTTGATTTTTAAATGTTTAGCCTTGTCGTGAAGTTTGGAAACCGACATTTTGCATTGTTTGATGTTGTTTGTTGCCGAGTGATAATACAACATTATAAAATAGCGTTTAAAATATTGTCCCCGAGCAGCTGGCGGTGTGGTGGCCAAGTGGTTCGGTGACGGGTTAATAATGAACATTCCCAGGTTCGAGTCCTACGTCCATGCACTTGGGCCGTCTTTTAAAAAATATCTGACCATTTCCCATAATCCATATCAAGCTTTCAGCGTTCGAAATTAACGATAATAGTAAATTCAGAGCAAATTAAGAATTAACGATAATCGTTAATGGGTTGGCATTTTACACTGACCGATTCCAGTGATTTAATTTCATTCCCAGGCAGCTCACGTCCAAGGGCACTTTGAGATATGGAAACAAGTCTTTACCTCTAAATACAACTTATTGCAAAATGGCTGCCATTTTAGTATTCTTTTGTTTGTTGGCCCTTTTGGCTTCGTTCAAGGTTGAATTTTACGTTTGAAAGCGAGACTAAAAGGGCCAGTTTTCAAGGAAACAAAAGAATACTAAAATGACGGCCATTTTGGAATAAGGTGTATACGCCTGCATGTATACGTATTGCAGGCTAATTCTAATAGAGCCATTTCAATAGGCTATATAATCTTGAGAGGCAGGACGCGCAGAGCAACTATTTGTGCCTTTTAAGTTATTGACTCGAGGATTTTGAAATCTTGCGCCTTCCATTCAGTGAAAATCCCAGTTTATAATTTCGAAAAATCCATGTGGCTAACAAAGATAGTGGCAGTGGAAATATCTTTATCAACTCCATGTAAATGTTACTTTTCTGTCGGTTTTGCATGGATAATCACATGATTTCGAGCGCAATTTGGAACAAATAGGCATCGGTAATTTTTTTTCAAAGACGGACAAAATTCGGGCTTGTGCAATAGGCCATTACCGAGTTCATGGCTTTCTCCCCTTTCAAAGCGAGGCTAAGTGCGAAGATTTTCTTGGGAAAATTAGTTTTCATTCATATCAATGTAGAGTAGAACTAATTACCGTCACAATGACTTGGCACTTAGCCTCGCTTTGAAGAGGAGGTAGACATGAACTCGGAAGTGGCATATTTGTAATCTTTGAAAGAAGTTACCAGTACTAGTGGTTATTTATTCTAAATTTGCAAGAGAAAAAT
>JALIRR010001061.1:80000-84796 GCA_023091755.1 Montipora sp. Colony 1 RG-2022 | reverse complement strand
CGTCATTTTCGAGTTGGCAAAACTGCCCCTGTTTGAAAGCAAATCCGTGGCCTGTGTCGTGAGGGACTGATACTAGAGAGCGTTACATTAATCAGTTGTGTCGTGTTGTTTGTTTCGGCAGTTCGCCTTTTGCGAGTTTAACAATTTACATGAAACTGATGAAACAGGATGTTACGACTCGGAGGGAACTTTATTTTCACACTTAATCATTTTCCGAATGCTATTTCCCACTACATTTCAGAAGATAACTTATGCCTTTCTACCCTATCGATATCTGTTATCCCACCTCTTCCTTCGTTGTGGGTGTAAATAGCTTTGCGTCTCGCGAAAGGACCTGCCTCAAGTTGGCCATGTGGCTTCTGAACTGTTTAGGTGTATTAAAAAAATTCCCATAGGTTCCAGAAACCCCTGCCAGTTGCAAAAGTTTATGTGGACAGTTTTTTATGCAAGGGCTAGCTGAACAAAGTAAAAGAGCCGGATCGTGGGTGATATAACCGGCAAATAATATTTAGGCTAAAAACAAAATAATTATGCAAGGCTGGTTGTACTGCTGTGAGGATATATATTTATTTATAAAACTTTAAGGTAAAAGCTGTTAAAATGATGAGTCCAAACGTTTTCGATCAATTTGATCATCATCAGATGATGATCAAATTGATCGAAATTAACGTTTACACTCATAATTTTAACAGCTTTTACCTTTAAGTCTTATATTCTACTTTTATTAGCGAAATGTACATATGTTTATTTGTTTGACCAATATTTCGTCAGGCACGGCCTGACTTCTTCAGAGACTTAGTGATTTATTAACTCTTTTGTTCGAAAGTAGCATTTTCAGTGAAGATAAGTGACGAATCTTCTTGGGTAATGCGCGAAAATTAGGGTCAGTGAGAAACCAGGCCGGGTCCAATAGTAATTAAATTTTCTTTTAGGTATTGTTTAGTTGAATAGAAATGGAAACTTGATTTGTCTACCAGGACGTCCGCATTACATTGGGCTCCCTATAACACAATATACGGTGTCGTCCCATTTAACACCAGTGATCTTATAACGTCATGACGTATGACGTAAAGGGTTAGCACCTTCTTCGGGGCAAAGACTTTGGGCTAATGCTCCAAAAGTCAGCTCTCACAGTGTTACAGTGTTATTTACCTTTATCAAGTTGAAAACCAAACTCTATGTTTCGTCAACTTAGTTACACTAGAATAAAGCAAAATCGCAAAAACAAGTGTGCTTCACTGCGTCCACATTCATATTCAATTGAGAATTAAAAGAAGAAAGCATCTCACTCTTCAAAATATACAAAGCAGTTCCGCCCGCAAATCGTCAACGCCAGTCGAGGCGGGTTGCGTAAGTTACAGCAGTCGGTTAAACATTAACTAAATTAATGAATGTTGCAAGATAGCAATTTGTATATTAGTACGTACCGGGTGTCAAAAATACGCAGGAAAGAAATAGATAAATAAATAAAATGAAGAAACTAGGTGAACAACTGAAATGAAGTACAGTGGTAGCGAGCTAAACTGAACAATTCGCTAATGGTCTAATCAAGACAGATGCATCAACATAATCCTCCTCAGTCTAAAATATAGAAAATAGCAGCTGTTTCATTTGTTTCTTAAAAGCACGTCTGGGAAGTCATCCATCCGGCCAGAATTCAATTGTGGTCACAAAGGAAAGAAACTTCCACAACAGTCTCTAGATCGTTCTCCAAGAATTTTCCAGACAAAAGAGAAAGGTTACGTAACAAAATTGGTGCTTTACAATTGGCTCACGGTTTGTGGCGAAATTCGGGTCCAAAATCCCAAAGGGCACTTTATCCCCTACGCAGTCTTCACTGGTGGGGGCTTTTATATACACGAGCGTTTTTGGTGAGAGCACCATCGTAGTTTGACAGCAGTGTGGGAAACACAATTCTCGTTCGAAGGGTTGCAAAATAAGGTTAGTTTCACTCTTTGTTTTGTTTGTCAGGCAGGATTAGCATTTGTTTGCATGACGCTGTCGTGCGGCTACAGAAGCAAACGCGTAGCTATTATTCGATTATTTATCCATTCGACTTTCTTGCCGAGCTGCCATAGGCTCTTGTCGAAGCATAGCCTTTGCGGTTATATTGTGGACTGGTAGCTTTCTGACGAGAGAGAATCTAATTAAAATTTAAAGGGCCATGTTTTTCTGCTGCAACACGAATTTCAATACACAAAATCATTCATCCGATGCTGGATCATCCGACTTGTTTACTATTCTTAAAGTGAACTTTTTAGGTTTACGGTGAAAATCTTGGCAAAGTGCGGCATTTGAGTTGAATCCGTGACCCACTTGAGACGGCAAATTTCAGGATATTTGTTTCCTTGTTTGTTTTTGTGGAATACTTGCGCAAGCGTCACTTAATCGTGCTCTTAAGTCCGTTTTACACTTGATTTCTCCGCTTGCTGGATGACCTTGACAAATTATTTTTGGCGCAATATTTATAGGCATTATCGAAGCCTAATTATATGATTACAGAAGAAAAGCAAGAAATTAGGTTTGAATACAACCATACTTAAATTCCTGCTGTCCGTAGTTCTTATGATGTAACCGCATTCAAACTCCTGCCTACTTTAATCTGACCTCACGGGTCTAACAATCGAGCAGAACTTACCGCAAAATTGACCAAGCATCGCAGTTATCACGTATTAAGTGTCAAAAAGAGAAGTGCTTTATTATGATAGTAAATTTAGGCTCTAGGTACTATTATGGTAAGAGGTGAATGGTATTGTATTTTTTCGCCCCCAAGGCTTCATGGAGCGCGAATTCTCGAAAACACCTTCGCCTCGGCTTGGTTATTCAATGAACTTTTAACATATACCTTGACTTAACAAGAATGTCGAAAACAAGGAGCATTCCAATTAGAACTATGATTGCTAACGAGAAAAAATTTACTTCAACTGTGAATAGACTTGAATCAACATTAAAGCAATTCTGTCTTAGCAAACAGAGTTTTGAGAGAAACAAAACGACCGAAGTTGGTTTGGCCGTGTGCAAAGACTTTATTCAATCTCCTTCTAGGAATGTACATTGAAGAAACCACAAGCTATGGTTTAGTTGACATCTGTCTATACACAGAGATCCGTAATCTTGCTTCGAAACTCGCATGAAATAGGCGGGTATCCTGCCCTTCGCTCACCATTAATATTATCGCAATGAAGCACGTCTTAATGCTAACCATCTTGATTGCGTAAGGTTAAGAAAACATGGTAACGTCGAGAATTTTTGTTTTTTGGGTATGACATCATCGTAGGACCGTCGTCCGTATCTTCATGTAAGCCAAAATTTCGCGCAAATTTTACCATTGAAAGATGATGAGTTAGTGATGTCAGAAATGTAAAAAAAATGGGGAGTCACCGACTTCGTTTTGGAGAGAACATGCCCGGAAAAACACCCAAAATGTGACAAAATCGGGCTTCGTTAGCGAATAAGGCCAGTGTCTGTAAACCCAAATATATTGCAATTAAATCTTTGAAGTGAAATCGTCTCTGCCAAATATTGTTTAAGTGGACTTATTAAGTGAATTTAGTCAACTGGTGAGGTTCCTTAAAGATCAAGTTCGCTTTTTAGCGACCACAGTTTCACGCGCCTTGTAGCCGCAAGATGGCAGGAGTTGATGTCCCGTGAGCAGAAATCTCGAAATTTTTTTAACTTCCCACATTGATTTTTTGTTCATTTTTGGACAACGTGGAGATAATTGTAAATAAAATACGTTTCTGGAAAGAAAAATAGGGGTCACCGAACGTCCAAGAGCGTTAAATGCAGGCAAAGCTATAGCAATGGCCTTTTGCCCTATCATTTCTCATTTTATTATTTAGCGCGCGCGCTCGTGTATGACGTGGCGTGTGCATTTGCGTGCGCAGTAAGGTGCGCAGAAACAATTGGCGCGAACGTCCTTAGGTCCCTTAAGGTAATTCCTTGGTATTGCATTGCGCATCCCTACTGCGCACGATTTTCGCGTCATTAGCGCGCGCTCATGAGCACGTGCGCGTACAAAACGTAAGAGATGTCCCTCAAACTAAGCGCGATAGCGAAATAAATGATCTTTTTCTCTCAAACGAGCACGGTGACTCCCGAATTTTTCTTCAGGTATTTGTTAAGAACAATCTAACAAAGAACGGATTTGACGAAGAAAAAACAGTTTGATAGTAGAAGATGATTTTTTTTTGAAAACAGTTCCGCACTGGGTGTATTTTGGCCTAGGCGAGGACTTCAAGCTAACCACGGAATTGTCCAAAAGAGTGCACTATTCGCACAACCAAGCAATCAAAAACGGCGTAGATGAAGCAATACTGCCTATGTGAATAAAAGAAGCTTTATTTTCAAAATAAAATTTTGTATCTTTCAAGTAACGAAGACTTAATTCTGTATGAAGGTGATTCGAATTTTTAACGCGCAAACAGTAAAAATACCCATTTTTAGAGCCTGCTGACGCGTAAACAAGCACGGTGACCCCATTTTTTTATTGCATTTTTTAAATGTTCATATCATGAATGTTAATTATGCCAAGTTTCCAAAAAAGTTTGATAGTAGAAGAATTTCAAAGGAATTACCTTAAAGGATTTATAATGGTTCAAAGTGAGCAAAATTCCCATACATTCACTGTAAGCTTCAGATTTTACGACGAGGACGAGAACGAGTACGAGTTTTGACTGCCCTTTTTTAGCGAAAATACTAAGGAAATTTATAACCCGTACGCTTAATCTTACTCTTTGTTAGCAGTATAGGTTGTTCAGTTATTCTTATTGCTGAGCCTTTTTGCTCATCGAAAA
>JALIRR010001061.1:65000-75000 GCA_023091755.1 Montipora sp. Colony 1 RG-2022 | reverse complement strand
AGTTCACTTGAACTTTTGTCTTTATACCTGTAATTGCTTATCAATTACAAAAGCATATAAGTAATTTCTTGTCAGTTTTTGTCCTGGCAAAATGCTATTTCGTGATTAAAAAGATCAAATACTTCAGTTGACCTTAAATTAGTTTTAAACAACGTGTTGGTGCCATATCTGGTAAAATAGAAAAGGCATTTTTGTATTTGGAAATAAATCAAGAATTTTTAAAAAGACCCACAGAAATTTGCAGCATAAAGAACAATTAAGGTACTGTATCTCTAAAATAGGTTAATTAAGCTTAATTCCTGGCTTAATTATAAGACATACTCGCTGGCACAAATAGCCACACAAGTGTCTATTTGTACGCTAGTGAAGGCGGCTCGTATGTAGTTAACGGGCGCGCAGAGGTTCATGGGAGGCTGTCCTCTGGTTTTCAACAAACTCCGTCTGCTCATTTTAGACCGTATTTACACAACCTTAGCCGTTTGACTAAAATGTCTTTTAATAAAGCAGGGCGAGAGGGGTGGGCTTCAAGTGCAAGACGTGCCACGGACAAAGGATATACTAATGTGCACGTACAAACATGAGTTCTTGAACAGATTTTTTTTACCACAACACATTTGATTCTTGATTTCATTGCGGCCTCGAGCAATTTCCCCTTTGAGATTCGGTGAACTCTTTCCACGATTATCTACTTCGTGATAACTTTTAATGTTCATAAAGTTTTTTTCTCGTACTTTTTTCGCCGAAATTTACTCAGAGAGAAGAACTGAGAAAAAAAATCTCAGAGGGAGGAAATGAGAAGCTGCATATGTCATGATCTTTCGCATTTACAAAACAGGAATCTAATATTCTCAACTTGGATATTGACCTCAGCTGTAATATCGTTAACAGCATTTCATTATAGTAACTTAAAACTGACATTGACAAGTAATATCACCTTTTTGTTAATGAATTGTTCTTGTCAAAAGCTTTTAATGCGCGTAATTCCAAGTGATATAATTATATCAATCATTGCGGATGGTAAAATGAGACACAACAATTTGGAAGTAAACACTCGAAAGGTTTCAAGACTAGCTAACTTAAAGAATTCGCCTTCTTTTTTTGTGTCCTAGAGACTTCAAGATGTTCAGATGTCCATACAGATTGTTTGTTTTACTAGTTGCTCTTTCTTTGGCATTACAGACTGAAGGTTAGTCAATTTTTCTTTGCCGATATTCTATTTAATACGCTCCTTTATAAATTTTGTCTGTCGAGGTTTTTCATCGTGCCCGCTAGTGCAATGGTGTAAGACTGCTAACCCTCTCTATATGTTTGAACAAAAACGTACATGTTGATGAGATTTAGATGACCCTTATATCATAAAGATGCAAACTGGGAAAATGCATATACCTGAGTTTGTAGTTTTCATTTCTTTAACACTCATCTCGGCCGAATGACCAAAGACATTTGAGAGGTATGACACAATATATGAAAACAGATACGTCATCTACAACTTTAAAGTAAACTTTTTCCAATGAAAACAGGTTGTTGAAGGCATTCGAAAACCACAAAAAACATTGTATGTAATCGTTTATCTTTATTTAATTTGTCAAAATCTTCCTGAAAAGGTAATTTGCAAATGTTAATTGAAAGGCAGTGCTTCCTTCCCTCCGGCAACCTCCCCCATGGAAATCAGACTCCCGATCGGATAACATCCAGGGTGACTCAGTTGGTTTTAATATTGGATATCCTCGGAAAATGATTTTGCGGGCGGGCAGAGCTATCTACGTTTTTTGGAAACCAAGAAGGCTGACCTAGTGTGTTTGCAATAATCATTACAATTTGGATAATGACAATTTCTGATGCTGAATGATGGTTGACCACAGTGAAATGATGGAAAGCATGAATCAAATTATTCTTTCGAGAACATTAATTAATTTCCGGAAACAGTTGTTCGTAGCAAGCAATGATACTTAACACTGCTTTCATTCGTAAACAACAATCAGAACAATATTTCGTGCTGTATTGTATTTGTCGCGATTGCGACTGTGCATTCCCTAAAGGGTAAAAATTAGCACCTTTAAAATCCTTATAAAATACAGGTCTATAAAACACGAGTGTGTTGACGTCGATAAAACTCATTGAGTATTTTGCGTTGAAAAAATCTTGGAACGTTTTCATGCCTTACTAGGACTGATTTTCCAACTGTGGTTTCGCCCGTTGCCAAACGACTACTTTATCGCCCTTACATCTTCAAACGTGTCAAGTTGTAATTCCTCAAGGAAAAGAACCAGCTAAACGATTCTCATTCAATCTGATAGACCATTACTGCTAATCCGTGAAAAAGAAAAGCGGTACGTTTCGTGATCGTGTCTTCATTTTTCATGTTTATATTTCTCTGTGACGTTTTTTTCTTTCCGCCGTGCTTTTTCCTTTATGCCGATTCTCAGTTTTATTTCAATCGACCTTTGAGCTTTTTATCGTCTTAGTTGTCATTAATATGACTCTTGAGGTTTAATCAACGCTTCTTCATTAAGACCATTATTCATTCATCACGTAACCTTTAAGGTTTTGATCCACACAAGCCGAGTATTGACCAATTACAGTCCTCAATTGCATGGTCTTTTACTTAAACGAGGCTACGCCTCGGGCAAGACGACTCAAATGAAAGATAGGAAACCTAGCACTTAACATCTAGCCCTTGGTTGAGTTGTGGTAGACTATGGGAGCGGTATTTTTCAGCCTGGTGCTTTCATAGAGTTTGGCTCTGTTGTGTAACTGAAAGTTTTTTTTAAAGGCCTCCTTTTTCAGGTGTTCTGCACCTTGATATTTACGTAGCAACTTGATATTTACGTAGTCAAACAGGAGTCGTCGCGCAATTAAATCTCTAACCACCAAAGGGATTTCTCTTTGTACTCCCAAATTTCTACTCCATCTCGCTTTATTAAATGGTCAACTGATTGTCTGATTGTCTCCGTCCACACTCCGTTTATACTTGTATTGATTTATTTGGATTCTTACTTTTCATTCACGGCCCTACAAGTTTCTTTGCTTCAATTCGTATCGACCGGCCAGCTCGACTATTTCAAGTGTCTTAATTGTGGAACTGGGCACCGGGCGGAAATAACGGACGTCAAAGTTACCACCCGGCGACCACACGGCTTGTGTTAATGCAAGCCAAAAGTGAATTAGATAAGAGTGTTGATCTATCACTTTGCGGTTTTGCCCCAGCAAAGTCACAAATGGATTTATTTTAAGATACACGTTGCGCGCGAAACCAACAGAGGGTCGCCAGTTTTAACCATTCAAAAGAAGCCATATCACGCGTGACTGCCTCTGCCATGTTTTTTCAAGACATGACACTGGTGTTTGCGGGAAAGGGAATTCTAAAAATAGACTTATTTGACTGTGCTGGGGAGCCCACCCATGCCATAATAACACTCTTATTCAATTCACTCTTGTGCAAGTTAAGAGTGAGCAGGGGTTTCATTCTAGACTTCCTGTCTGAGTGGGTCCGTTGGCTTCTCAGGGGTTGGGGTTGGGGAAGAGGGAAGGTTGAAGCGCTGTTCAGAGAACAGACAAGAAGTGAAAAAGGTTCGATGTGCGTTTACAAATCCGCACTAGTCAAGGAATTGCCTTCAGGGAAATCATGTAACTGTCCGTAATAGTAATAGCACTGAGCGGAGTACAATTCAGGGAGTAATCGTGCGTGTGCGCGTGATTTCAGCGCGCTCCGCCGATTTGAAATTACGAGCACGATTACTCCTGAATTGTGCGACACGAAGTCCTATTCCTAATTAATCGTAACTATAACAAAATGCGAACATAAAAAGTCTTTGAAAACCTCTTTTGTGTAAAAACGTTAACCTTATATCCAATCTGTTTTGCAAACGGTAGCAAAAAGGACCCCATGCAAGAGCACGTGATTGACGCGCGAATGGCGTAGGTGTCCAATTTGGAGTTGTTCAAATTGGATACCTGTAATTGGACACCCACGTGATCGCGCGCTAATTACGCAACAAATAGGCGCGCACAGAACCAATCAGATGCGAGAATCTTGTAATAGTTACGATTATTTCTGAAATACACTCGTGATTTTAAAGAGCAGGTTAAGAAAATCGACCGGTACCTCACTGCGGGTACTTCATGATTCTCAATCAGCTGCACAGTAAAACAATGAAGAATAATAAATACTACTTTCCGAATAACCATATTTGGGCCAAAATGTCAATCTCATTTCACCCTGGTTGTTATCCTGATTAATTTGACTCTCCGTGATGTTTTATTTGTTATTTTGGCAGAAGACGTGCTATTCCTGCGGAAATAGCGCTTGTATTCCAGTATAATAGGCTTACACAATTGGCTTTCCGAATAACAGTAAATCCAATAATACTGAAATACAAGCGCTATATCTCTCCAAGAATAGCACGTTCTCGAAGGTTTAAGATAGTCTCTGCCAAAATAATATACATCACCGAGAGCCTGCCAAATTAATCAGGGTAACAACCAACGTGAAATGAGATTGACATTTTTGCCTAAACACGGTTATTCGGAATTCTAGTAAAGTGACCAACTGGGCGAAAATACCATGATCCTTATTTATAAGATTCCACGTTCATATTAGGTTATACTACTCTTTTTCATAAACTAAGATCGGGAGGTCTTTATATCGTCTGCACAAGGCTATGGCTCATCACTCTTAATTTTGATGGGTTGTTAATACAGATAAAGTGAGGGGGGCTAAGATTGTTGTAATCTTATATTTTACAGGTGTGTCTGTCTGCCCGACGCGTAAAATACAAGCCACAGAAGGCGAAGTTACATCTCCAAATCACCCATTTAGCTATCCGTCAGATGTTGACTGCACCCTGACCATAGATGGAAGACAAAATGTGGTGTTTAAGATCAAGTTTGACGATTTCTCCGTTGAAGAGGACGAGGAGAGTAAGTTTGTGGAAATAATTAAAAAATGATGAAAGTAGAAATAGCTACAATCCTGGACAAAGTTGTTGACACACGACACTTTTTATTTCCTACTCCACATCTAAACAAATTGTTCCCATGAAGTAAATCTTGTTGTGGATCCCCCTCTTACTCCAAAAATTGTTGAGGGCGACTGTAGCTCGGTTATTGCCGCTTCTTCATAAACAACATTATTGAGGGACAACTCCGTCGGTTATTGCCGCTTCTCCATAAACAACATCATTGAAGGATACCTTCGTCGGTTATTGTCGCTTCTTCATCACCACATTGTCTTGGCTGGGAAGAAAGAGAGGGTTAGTGTCCTAAGGGATGAAACTTGAAAAAAGTCGGTCTAAACCATTTTTGTCAAGGATTGTAGAAATGCCGCAATAAATGCCGGTAATGTTGTTTCGACGATGAATTGCCGGGTAGATTCTATGAAACAACTTTCTCCGAAAACTGACACCCTTGTCTCTCAACAATTTATTACTTGAACGTTTGATGAAATAGTTAGCAAATTGACTAGGACCCTAGGGATTGCCTGGTCAAGGCCTCTTTTTTGCTCGTGGCCTAATTCTTCGTGTCCCGTGATGTGAGCCACGTCATCGATGAATTAGCCCAGAATGGATTAAAGAAACGACGTACAGGCCATACAAGGCAAAAAGAAAGCCTGCATTCGAACCCCGGGTGTTATAGCATGCTCACTGGTGAGCTAAGGCTAACCCCAAATTTTTAATGGAATTTACTCAGAACCAACAAATTCGATTACCTTCTTCTCGTTCGTGACACTTTGAACCAAGGAAACACCCAGATGTTTTGGAGGTTTTCAATTAAAAAAAAACGTTTCCTAATACTTCTAATCCTTATTTCCCATTTCCAAGTTGTTGTCCCTTTAGATTTTTATTATTCTCTACTTGCACAAATCCCACAATACACCTCTTTTACCCCCTAATCATTGTTTTCAATTTCTTCTGGGACATGAAGATGTCCTAAGAGAAATCGAAAACAATGCCTATGCATTATGCACTAGGTGTGCAAGAGGTGTGTTATGGGATTTGTGAAACAAGTTAATTTCATATGTGTCACTTCATTGACGTTACATATGCATATTGCGCGCTGTCGTTGGATAATTCTGGGAATAGGGCATGGCCGATTATGGCATGGCTTCATGTATGAAGCGTGAAGCAAAATCTAGTTTAATCTGTCCGCAAGATATTTGCTAATACGCCGGACAACAACAGCCATAAGCAAAAATAAAACAATGAATTAAAAAGCTGGATGCTTTAACAGGCAACATCTCTTTAATCTTTCTTAGAGCTCGTCTTATCCATTCCATGAGGAACCAACAGCACCCTTCCATTTGCGAGCATCTTTCAATACCACAAAAACTTGAAAACGTGTTGTACAAATGCCTACGCATTGATTGCTGTTTTGTTTTCAGATCCCAGTCAATGCACCTTTGATGCTTTAACAATTATCGATGGTCCCAAAACCTCTCGTTTTTGTGGCGGTAGCATTCCGTCCGAATACACTTCAACACGGAATGAGATTTCTTTAAGATTTAAGTCGGACAACAGTTTCGAGATGACTGGATTCAAAGTATCTTTCAGTACCGTAGATGGGCCCAAAGGTACGCAATGTGTATGTTATATAAAATTGTTAGATTCTCTCTTTGCGGAATATTTGGATTCCCCGCCCCCCCCCCCCCCCCCCCCCACCCCAATCTTAGTTGACTTATTACAGTGGTATCAGTCACACGTGCCCCTCAACGACATTTTTTCATATTTCTAAAGTAAAATTTACGCGGAGGAACCCGTAGCCGAAGTCTCATTAAATTTAGTGCAAGATTTCCTCTTATCTCAATCATTGTAAAAAAAAACCCAATTGCAATCCATTTTGATTTTAACCCATCCCTGCCCCCTTTTGTATTTGCTGTTTCATTCAAACCTTTTTTCAATGTTTAAGTGGTTATATTTACGTTTCGCTTTATTTGGTTGCCAGTTCCTTGTCACTGCTGGCTAAATTTCGTGACGTAGTCTCTTTAGACACACGAGAAGAACAAAAGTGTTTCGGAAAGTGGATTTAACTGAAATGCTTTTTGCTTTTCATATTTTTAGCTCCCAATGGTACCAGTATTTGTCCGTCAAGGGAAATAGTCGTGGATCAGATGGACAAAATGGAAGGAGCCTTATATTCGCCGCACTTTCCAAACTCTTATCCGAATAACCAGTCCTGTACATTCACATTGAATGTTCCCGACAATTTCAAGACTGTCGTCTGGTTTGAGTCGTTTCTTTTACAATGTAAGTATAAGTACAGATGTCGTAAATACAGATTCTGCTTTTGTAGTGAAGGAGACTAGTTAGTTGTTGAACCCGGTGAATGAAGGGCCGGTCTTTCTTGAATCTCCTGTGACTCACGGGTAATCCGAGAAGGTTCGACTCCTCCAAAGAAGCACTCGGATTTTTTTCGAGGATCCCCATATCACCATCGGAAAAATAAAGTTCTTTAGAGTCTGCTTCATTGTATCCTTAGTGAGATTCTCTAAAAACTTCGCAATGGAAGTGCTCAAGTGAGTGCTCAAATCCGAGTTTAAGATTGTAAGAATAGAACGGTGTTTGGGCGTCCGTCTCCCTGGAAAATCAAAGTGACGATTTGGAACCAAAGTGTAAAATAATCAAAACAGAAACTTGGAAAGGACCGCTGGAGCAGAATTTTCTTGTTTTCTCCTTATGTGAGTTTTGAGAGTAATTCCATAACTCTGTGCCAATCGATTTATCACCAGCAATTTCCGCGGAATTCTTAGTACAAAAGTACAAAAGTAACCGCTTCCGCGGTATTTACCTGTGTAAGTTACCCAGCACTTTGAATCACTACGTTCATGTTTTCTGAAGCAATGGTTGCCGTTCTCTGGGGGAACAAAGAAAACAATGACTGTATACCATTTCATGGGTCATTTCAATGATAGTTAATAGAGGGGAATGGTTTTGAACCTCGGCAAACATCAAAGGAGCAAACAAAGATGCCAAGATTTAGGTTGGAAAGTCCACTACCGTGCACAATCTTTTGTTTTGCGCTCATACACTATGCATGAATTACGTAACCAACACGTTTCTATTGGTTAGTTCCTCAGTAGGGAGTAAACAACTGTTGTGTTTTGTGCAAGGTCAAGGCCAAAAAAGAGAACAAAAACCTACAACAAAGAAATTAGTCAGGTTTCATAACCATTCACCTCTACTAACTATGTTTCAATTTCACTGCCAAATCTTGAATAAGAAAAGTAATGGATCAAATCGTGCGTGCAGATGTTACGACAGGGAAAAGCTTCTCTCGCTTTGGGATTTTACATCAAAATACTACTGCTAAGTTTGTGTTGGGAGAAAGAAATATTGGAGATAAAAATGTCTCTTTTTTTTCTTTTCTTCGTAGTCCACGAGCAATGTCAACACGATAAACTGGTTTTAAGCGACGAGCTAGGTGGCAATACTCAATGTGGTGGAGGCGAGGATCGAGTACCGCCTCCGCTGGAACTGAATGGAAGGAAGCTGCAATTTGCTTTCACCACAGATGGGGACACCTCGGCTGATGGATTCTACCTGAAGTATAACATCACAAAGATTCAACAAGGTAATGAACAAGAATGAAAAACTCCGTGTCTCAACGAGGAATATCCTGTAAAACGAGAGGGCAGGTTTTGTTTGATTATGGAAGAAGAAATCTTAGGCCCGCCATCGTCCATTTACAGAAAACCCGCCAAATCACAATGCAAAGGAAACTAACTGGTGCTTAATTTTGTGCTCACACCACTTAAAATGAGGCGGGAAATTTTCAATCCAAGCACTTTGCGTACTAATTACATGTAAAGGTGCAGTGTCACGCAATTTCAGTCAATCATTCAATCAAAACAACAAAATAATATCTTTGCATCAATCAAGACCAGAAAATAATGGCGTAGTTTTTTTGCCGATAACAACTGAAGTGCACTGAAGCTATTCCTTGTTATTTCCATCCATGGATGGAGAGGATAGAAAGGGATTGAATTTTTGAGCAAGTTTGGGGATGGTGCCCGCAGAAAGTCGCCAAAAATTAAATACGAACAGCTCTTTGTGCGATAAATATATTTCGTATCTTGTCAGTGGGTTGTCAGGAATGTTGTACGTATGAGGTGAAGTACTAATTCAGATTTTTACCCAGTTTTAACCTGAAAACAGCAAATTTAGCCTGACAGTACCCCTTTAATGAACAACCATTGCAATCACCAAATGACTTTCGAAAATCTACTTATTTAATTATTCTATTAGTTTATTTGTCTCAGTCTTTCAGCCCTGAACTGTCCCTTATTGACGATTAAAACCGTCGAAATTGGCGGGGATCAGGGAGATCAGCCCATAGTTAATAGAGGGGAATGGTTATGAAACCCGACAAATTTCTTTGTTGTAGGTTTTTGTTCTCTTTTTTGGCCTTGACCGTGCACAAAACATAATAGTTGTTCAGTTACTCCGTACTGAGGAACTAACCAACAGAAACGTGTTGGTTACGTAATTCAAGCATAGTGTATGAGCGCAAAAGAAAAGATTGTCCACGGTAGTGGACTTTCCAACCTAAATCTTGGCATCTTTGTTTACTCCTTTGATGTCTGCCGAGGTTCTAAACCATTCCCCTCTATTAACTATGATCAGCCCTATTTTTTGCTAGCATTGTGTGATTTCTTTAACGTCACAGAGTCTATGAACAAGGGCTGTGAGACGGGCCTTCGGTTTATAGTCTTTTATCCGAGAAAAATTTAAAGTATCACCATTTGCAGGTTTAATTACAAAGGCACCACTTTCTCCTCAGTAATTGTAAGACACTGAGTGTTGATTCGGCTAGGATTCGAATCCACGAACTCAGTCCTGCGCGGAAACACGATGCTTTACCAATTCAGTGAACCTGTCGGCAGAAAACCTCTGTAAAAGAGATTGCTGGATTGCTCTGTGTTCAGATAATGATTTGGTCAAACAAATCGCGTTTATTTTTCAACCGTCAAAGATAATCTGCAGGTAGCGATTGGCTCATTTGACTG
>JALIRR010001061.1:52500-55000 GCA_023091755.1 Montipora sp. Colony 1 RG-2022 | reverse complement strand
AAAGTGTTGTGGAATGCCAAGCTGTTTTGCTTCTAAAAGAAAAGTTTGTTTGTCTTGAAAACATGCAGTTACAACTGCCCAACACCTCTCTGCTAAAGACGGTTGTGTCAGCCAGACCTTGAAAATATCATTTGATCTGACATCCTCACTTGAATTAAGAGTCTTGACTCCTCCAAACACATACATACAGCCAGATGGAGTCACTGTTGCAGAATGAAAATAGACAGGATATGGCAAAACCTGTAATAAGAAATAAACTTAATAATAATAATAATAATAATAATAATAATAATAATAATAATAATAATAATAATAATAATAATAATAATAATAATAATTTAAAATTGCCAGAAAGCTGTGGTCAGAGTTAGTTCACTCAACTTCTCAATGTTAATCTATATGATTTATATCAACACTGTCATGTTTGCATGCACATCTCCATTAGCAAAGCCCCCTTGACTACATGTATGCAGTGCTTTCAAAAAGACCTGGATCCTTCCAGAGCTCCGGCGGGTGCTTACTTGCAAATCACCAGAGCTCTGTATTTCTTGTAAGAAAATAAAACCAAAGTAAAGGAATTAGCAACTCACTTCTGTTTATAATATTGGTTTGTCAAAATTGTTATTGGAAAGCTATTTAAAATGTTTGATATTCTCTCTCAAATCACTGTAAATGGAGTTTTCAAGCTTCCAATTGAAAAAAAAAACAACAAAAAAAAAATATATATGGGGGAGCATTCCCTTAGGAAAAGAGGCCTTCACCTCCTAGCACTGGGTGCTAACATTACTTAGCCACATGCTTCAAATCTTATTGAAAGCTCTGCAGAGGCTGCTTTTTCTTATGTGGGCTCATACACCAAGGCTGTGCTCTAACTGTGCCCGGTTACCTGATACAACTAACATTTGGCTTCGGGTGAGTGAAAAAATTACTCGCTCTCCTGGACGGGCACTCTGGCTTATTGTATTTTGAGCAGATAACCAGGCTAAAAATTTTAATATGCTGGTTGTTACAGTTTTGCGAAAGCTCTCAGAAAAGTTTTTTCTTTCTTGAAACAACTGGGTTCAAAGACCGTTCCACATGATTTTACATGTTACATAATTTGGCGATTGGAGTTTGGCATCTAAAAAAAAGTTGTTACTTCTGCTTTGACAGGGGTAAAATTTTATTTTGGTATGAAGCAGGAATCACAGCTTATGCAAATTTAATATTTTTACGCTGCTGCACTATTTAGGTTATGGTTGTTCCCCCCTTTGTTATCGACCAAATCCCCAAAAAGCTCATTCAACCGAACATTTTACTGACATTTTATGCACTCTCTTTCAGCTTTGAAATGGCATGTTAATCTTGATAATATGTCTGGTTTATCGCAGAGAAAAAAAATATTTGTGTGAGTAAAACCGCCCACCGCCCACGATTTTATTTCTTGGACTCCAAATCATTGATAATTGATAAATATGCATTTTAGTGGTTTTCTAAAGCCATATTTAGTCTACACTTAAACAGAAAAAGCAAAAAAATTGACATCTGTTAAAATCTCTGCGTGTGAAAAATACCGCGTATGCCATCGCATGATACTGCCCCTTTAATTGAAGAAATAATTAATTGATTTGGGCGACCAACTTCAGAGGGCTGCACACCCTAGCTGAAATGCTTGGGAACCCAAATTTCCTTAGAGCACAGCCTTGTACACTGTGAGCATTTTTGAGACATCAATGCCAGCCACAAATGCAAATACTGCAACACCAAGGGCTCCTTGCACAATTCTATAGCGAAGATATCGTTGACGTCACCTGTTATCATTAATGTGCCAACCAGAGCCTCATTGGCTGCCAAAACAAAGGGTCTTTTGTTCCTGTGGTTGGCAAATTTGAATAACAAAAACAATGTTTGCAAACAGATATCTTCCCTATGCAACTACTGTGTGGGTTCTTTAATGACCCATGCAGTTTATGAAAAAGGGTTTTGAGAAGGACCTTCTTATCCAAAAAGACTTGAAAGTCTTAACTTTACTAATTCTGACCCAACTAGTCCACAGTTATACGTAAAAGGCATAATTATACTTAGCAACTCGTTTGGTCTCCTCAGCAGCAAACTTACTTTCAAAAGTTTTTCCCACTGAAATGTATCCAAATCAAGGCTCCATATATCATCAAAGATGGATACACCATCATAACCACCGCAAATGAAGACAGAGGACTTAAACAAAACACAGCCATGACATCTTCTACGCTTCGGAAAACCGTGATATTTAGAAGGGTAACATACATGCTCATTCCATCCTTTGCTTTTAAAATCAAACGACTGGATCTTATCAAGCTGAAAAAAATTGTTCGGGTCCCTGCTGCTCATTCCACCGCCGATGACGTAAAACCTGTCTCCATCACAAACCGATTCGTGTCGATAACGAGGAATGGGCGGGTTATCACTCCTCAAACAGTCCCATTTACGCTCTTGTAAGCTGTAACGATAAAGATATGAATTAAACTCTAATCCTGTTGTT
>JALIRR010001061.1:17500-47500 GCA_023091755.1 Montipora sp. Colony 1 RG-2022 | reverse complement strand
TAATGACACTTCATAATGAGTACGAATGTGTCTCGACTTTACTGTAAGGAATGCAAGCTGCTGTTAATACATATTAACATTTAATTAGTCAGTCAAAGAGAGGATTTGTCAGTTATTTTCCTCCATCCATCAATCAACTGATGGATCCAAAAGACAGAAACTTGATTACACTGCAAAGTGAAGTCTCAATGAAGTTCAAAATTCAATTAACAGATCTTATTGGACAAATATTTTATTTATTTACGGTAACATCTTATATTTTTACCAGGCTTTCATGTCATTTGAAATAAGAAATGTTACTTTTCTCATCTCTTTCCTGTTCTTTCCTCACGCTCAGGTATTCATATTTTCATAAGCTATTGCCGTTGTTGATGACAGGTTTGTCCGATGAACTACCTGATATTCAGAAGCAGTCAAGACAAATCATGACCAAGGTACATGTATTAATTAAGCAGCATCAATAGCCTCTGTTGTATGCACATGATGATGATGATGATGATGATAAATAATTATTATTGTCAAGCAACTTTCTTTAAATGTCAATATTTATTCAACACCAAAATACTGATTTGGTGCTAAACAGACAAAAATTAATCAGTTGACTATTCAACCATGTGTCAAGCTTATAAGCAGTGTTCTCACCAGGATTTTGCGTCTTGGGGTCCAAGGGCCCATTAAGACAAAAAAAGTGGGTCATTTGAGAGATAGACTGGGTCGTTATGGAATTCAAATGTATTGGTACATAGATGGTATTGGTAGACAGCTTAACAACGTTATCTTTGACCACAGTCTCATCATAACTGAAATTAATTTTAATAACACACTGCACTTTACTTTATATACATAATTGCTGTAGAATGTCAATATGTGAATAAAATGAATACAAAACAATTCAAGCTGTTAAATTTTGCTGTGTGAGTATCCAAGCTCCAAAAATGAAGAAAATCTGGATAAAATTGTACTGACAAAAAGGGTTTTAATGGAACCTTCTTCGCGTCGGTTTCTCGGCTTCTACTGGTGTTCCTGTTTCTTTGACGTTATCAGGTTCTTCATTTAACTGCAATTTTGGCTGCTTCGCTTTACTACAGAAAAACGAATCCAAACTTCCTTGTTTTTTTCTGTTTTCCATAAATAAACACGCAAATGAAATATTCATAAACAAATATGGCGGACAATTCAAGCACGTGTATTCTCAAATGCAACAACGCCGCTCATTGGCTTATCAGGCCTTCTGATAGGGTGCGATTAAAAAATGCAAATTATGCGATTTTTTCAGGGCAGATTGTGCGATTAGAAAGGCCAATTATGCGATAAATAATGTAAATTATGCGATTTTTTTTCTCAGCAATTTTAGGCTTGTTTTATAAGGTTTCAGGTTAAGAAAAACACTTTTTTGCTGCCCAAAAGACATTTTGAACACAAAGGAACAGTAATTACGTATCTCGATCGACATTAGTTGGGATAAATAAAAAAAAAAAGGTCTTCTGCACTACCGGTGCATCACGTTAAACGTTGAAAGGACACAGCTTACATGCCAAGTGAATGATCAAAGGGCTTGTACGGATGTCAACCACGAACTTCCGACGATGGTCAATCACAATAGGGCCATACCACCACTTATACGAGAGAAAATAAGCCGCGGCTTTCTCTAGCCGCGGCTTACAGAAGACTCGAATGTTCACCCCGTATAAATGGTACAAAATCTATGTTTACGTCTTTTTCAAGCCGCGGCTTATATTGACTTGGGAATATATATTCGTATAAATAGTTCCTTTTGCGTATTTTGTACACCGTGGCCAGAGTAAGCCGCGGCTTATTTTCTCTCGTATAAAAGGCCCTAATATTGCACGACCAAAAAAACATCAGTCCATCGTCCACGTGGATTCCATGCTCGATCGTGAGCGGTCAGATTGGGCGGAAGGTGGGAACTTCCTTCTTCGTCGAAGAAAAAGCGAGCGTTTTCACAACAAACTTATCCATGAGTAAGTTTTTATCAGTTTTCAACGAAATAAACTACATTTTGCCGAAAAACTTACAACTTCGCTTATTTTTCACAGATCTCTTCTCTAAGAGAAGGCATCTGTGTCATTTCAGTGGTGTGTATATAAGCGCGTGTTTGTGTTGCACCAATAGAAGGAGACTCGTACCAGGTTCCCGACAGGAAAAATAAAGCCTTGAACTTCGAATGTTTACGAAATCGAAGGTGACAAAGGTTTTTTAGCCTTTTTCCAAGATAAATCATCTTAAAAATGGCGTATTTATGCAGGAATTTCTAAGAAACGTGTTGATTTATGTTTCATTTTATGAATTTTGTGCGTCCTTTTGTAAATTATGCGATTTTTCGTGAATTGTGCGATCGGATGCGATTTGAGGCCGATTGTGCGAAATCGCGCCATCGCGTAATATCAGAAGGCCTGGCTTATGTGTTCACACGCCCAGCCAATCATAATGCCTGTTATAGGAATCATTGATCGCTCGATCGAACCTCAAGTAATTCTTGTCTGATTTGACTGATTTTTAGACATTAGATTTTCTTTTTGCATCAGTTAAGATTTTTTTTAGCTTTTGTTTTTCTTCTTTTGCGTCCTGATGGCCCTTTTATATCATCTTAGTGCGTCATTTGTTTTCAAACTGCGGGAATCCCGCAATGGCGCGGCCTGGTGAGAACACTGTATAAGTTATAACCAAATGCAAGTGCTCTACAAACTAAAAAGACTGTATTTAAACTGAACTAAAGTAGTTTCAAATGAAATGTTGGTTGTTGATGACAGGGGAAAATATGAATACCTCAGGATAGAAAAATCTCACAGGGCAAGGTAGAGAAGCAGCAAACTCAAACATTGTTCATTTAATCCTATTACCAGAATCAATTTACTGAACTTTGAATGGAAAACAAGGTACAATGTAAATTCTGTTGAGAGTAGCATGCAATATTGAGAAGGTTTATTGTCATCCCTACCCTACACTGGTGGCTCGGTGGGTTGATCATTGGGCTGTCACATGGGAGGTCGCGGGTTTGAACCCGGCCAGATCAACACTCAGGATCTTAAAATAACTGAGGAGAAAGTGCTGCCTTTAAGTTAAATTTTAAATTTTTCCCCATCTTACAAATTATATTTTCATCTTCATAATTTCCCTGTGGGACATTAAAGAACCCACACACTAATTTATTGAGAAGATTAGAAGACGGAGTCCCTGGTGTTTTGGCTGTCATGATCTCTCCAGCAGCAGCAGCAGCAGCAGCAGCCGGCTTGGTGTGATTTTTGAAAAAAGGCTTATGGTGTATGAGGCCACCTAAAGCAGAAACAGCCATAAGTGAAAAAGGAATTTGCCGAGTGCTGGCTGCAACATGTAGTCGCAGAATGTACAATAATCATGTAGAATGTGGAATCCCTTTTGTTTGGTGCTCAGAAACTTGAATGCTTTTGTGCTCAAAGAATGGTGTTGAGCTCTGATTCCAAAAAGAAATCCAACCTTAAAAAAGATTCTGAAGTTTTTTTAATGTCTCCAATTCCTCATTGTTGGTTTGACTGTAAATAATTAGTAAGACCAAAATATGAATTAACTTCAAACACAGTCTGATGCCTAGTGAGGGAAAAAAAATCTGGGAGTCATGGTGGAAAGCAAGTGCACTCAATGTGATACTAACCACCAAAATCAATTTACACAGTCATAACACCAAGTTTATAAATCCACCTCCAATCCTGGCCTAAGAAAGCATCAAGTTTTCGAATTGTTATGCCAGGCATGCCATTCCTTTCCTTTTGCCTTGAAATGTGCAACTTATAATCAGTTTTTCTTTCAGGTCGGTAATCAGTATGCAGTGGAGAATGAAGATGATCTAAAGGACAAAATAGATTTTGAAGAAAAACCTGGTTATTGCCTTGTAATGGGTATTTGTCAAATAAGAATATTGTTATTATAATTATAATACTTTATCGATCTTGGGCATAGCTTCTGAGCAGAGATGTTATAACATAAATTTTATTTAAAACTAGAGTAAGTGCTTTTTATTTTTCTAGATGTGGATCGTCCCAGTCTTGGATGCAGGGTGTTAGTTCAAAGAAATTTGTCAAAAATTTTACCAGCTGCTCTTCGAGATATGACAGATTGGACAGTAGATACAAGAATTAAGGTTTGGAGCAATTTTTGACTTCAAAGGCTTTTCAATGCAAAGTCATTAATTTAGCAGGGTACTCTTTTCATTTGACAGGCCTCCTCTCTAGTTTACTTTCTTCTGTTTTATGCGGAGGACTACACAACTCAGCATATGGAGATTTTATTGCAAGGACTGTACAAGGCGAGCCAGGATGACAATGAGGAGGTAGTTAAACAGGTAATGACACTTTAATGGGAATCCATTTGTTTCCCAGTAGTTTGGTTCGTGCTTAACCCTTTCACCCCCGTGGGGTTCCCCATTGACGAGTAAAATCGTCTGGCGTTAGACAGAGTAAAATCTATAAGTGGCACTCTTGGGAGTGAAAGGGTTAATGGGGACATAGTTTTTGAGTGAATCTAGCTGTTGTTAACCCTTTCACCCCTGTGGGGTTCCCCATTGACGAGTAAAATCGTCTGGCGTTAGACAGAGTAAAATCTATGAGTGGCACTCTTGGGAGTGAAAGGGTTAATGGGGACATAGTTTTTGAGTGAATCCAGCTGTTGTTAACCCTTTCACCCCCGTGGGATTCCCCACTGACGAGTAAAATCGTCTGGCATTAGACAGAGTAAAATCTATAAGTGGCACTCTTGGGAGTGAAAGGGTTAGTGGGGACATAGTTTTTGAGTGAATCTAGCTGTTGTTAACCCTTTCACCCCCGTGGGGTTCCCCATTGATGAGTAAAATCGTCTGGCGTTAGACAGAGTAAAATCTATAAGTGGCACTCTTGGGAGTGAAGGGTTAAGTCAATTTGCAAACACTAAGATTGCTTTTCACTTACATAGTTGGTTTTCTAAAACAAGACTTAAAAATGATTTAGACAGGTAAACATGGCTTGCTTGATCCAACACCGAAGTGAATAATTATTTTCTGTTCTCTCAGTGACAAATGTCAGTTGTGCTGAACAGCGTTCCAGTCACAAATTAAAATACATGTACAGTCATGTAGTTGTTCAAGTATGGGAAGTTTACCAGTAGTTGCATTCAGTTCAGTAAAACACCTTTTACAATAGTTATTGTGGTTAGTGTCTTTTTAGTCTCTACATTCCAATCATTTGAAGCGACTGCTTCTTCATACAAAAAGTCATGTATTACTGGTTAGCACAATAATTTTTATGATCACGAGAGAACTACTGTATGCGTCGTGTCATGTATGTAAATTAGCCACTTGGAAAAGCTATCAGATGGTGACTTTTAAACTGGAAATCTGCCAAACTAAAAGCCGTAGGGTTGGCCTCTTGAGGCCTCATGTTGCCACAATTTTTTTGCAGATTATTAATAAAATTGTGGTTAAGATTTTACATTTTGTCTTAATCACTTACTGTCCCAAGTAACCCTTTGATACCCAAACCGGCCAGATGATTTTACTCATCGATGGGGAACCCTGGAGAGTCAATGGGTTAAATTAACCAAGATAGTCTAAACATTTACCTTTTTTATATTTTCTGTAGGTTGTATTAATTTCTGAGATGGCTGGTAGTTTTGTAGATCCAGCTGTGTTCTGTAAGTTAGCTCTTCCTCATCTCAAGTCTTCAGCCAGTAGTTCTTCATCTGGCTGCAGCAGTTGCCTGATGATCCTGACAGGTTTACTCAGGGGCTGCAATCCACAACTCGTTAAACCTAATCTAAAGGTTGGTACATTAATTTGCTCAGAGGTTTTGTACCTGAGACACAACTTGCTTAGAAAAATTTTAATGTGGGGTGCTCTGTCAAAGGGGGCTGGAGTCCACTTAAAAAGCGAACACCCAAATTCTGAATTACTTTACTTGTAAGGCTGATTTTATTGGTCATCCAAGCATAATACACAAATTCAGGAGCATTTTCATCATTACCATGTAGTTCCTTTTGATATGAAAAAAGACACTAACAAGTTTACTGCAGGTCTGTGCATGTTGCTTGTGCTTATTTGCACTTTGCTAGTGAAACCAGCCTAGAGCCGTATGTTCTCAAGAGCAGGTTATATGAATGGTGACAAAAGAACATTTACTTCAAACAAAATGAAATTTTAGCAGTAGCAAATCACTTCATGGTCATCCCAACCATTTAAATTTGACAATAGTATGCCCAATATTGAATCTTGAATGACAAGGATGAAGGTTAGGAGTGATGGAAAAATATTTCTGCTGACAACTTTATGGTGTTCCTCTTTTGGTTGATGTCATCACTGCTCAGACCTTTCTTAAAACACTCTTCTTACCAATCCAGTTGCTGGAAAGGTTATGTATGTTTTACCAATATCGTCATTGAACAAGGTGAAATAACAATCAAGTGGCATTGTCCTTGTCAATGCTTTTAAGAGGCCTCATCATTCACTTGATTATTAACAATTAGTACATTCCTTTGCTTTTCTATCAGGCTATATGTGATACAATTGCATCATCAGATGTCTGCTGCACACAGCAGATGTCTTGCCAACAGAATCTGTTAGCCACAGTTTCAGCCATTATTGACAAGGCTGGTGATGAAAGCAGGACGCACAGTTTTACATTGTTCTACATTTTGATACATGTGATGGCACTTCAGTTGCAAGGAAACCTACAGAAAGAAGTAGGTGATAATCACTGGATTTGCCCAATTCCCTACTCCAAAAGCTTTGGGGAAAAGTGGTACGAAGGGTTGACAGAAAGTACAATGTTTGTTCATCTGTACCTGGGATAAAATCAGATAGCATCCACCAAAACCACCTTTCCCTTTCTGGTGAAATTACTGGTATGTAAATTAAATTGATTTCCTACTTAGAAATAAGGTAAAAGATGAGAACAAAAAAAGGTTCAGAAGAATAAAAAGATTTGAATCCATACTTTTGCTAAACGCTGCCGCCGATATCAGGGTTGGACATTAATTTTGAGAGTACAGTACTCGCCATTCGGGTGAGTGACCCTCAAAATGCACTCGCCCGGATCAGTTTTCACTTGCCCAAAAGTTTACCCGTTTACCCACCTCACCTCCCCCCCCCCCCCAATCTCACCAACTAATTTTGTCATCCTTCATTTTTACTATTTAATACCATTAAAATTTACTTCAACACTGAAAGGCTATTAAAGTTAATTGGAAGTCTGTTTTAGTTTCAACACGCATTGATCAGAGTGCCTGGAAGGTACGGGAAAACAATTGCTTGCAATGTCATCAAGCACGTTGAAGACCGAGGATTATTACCTCAATGAAAATGTTCTATTTAAAGAGCTTAAATCCCAAGAAAACACAATGGAGGCACTTACTTTATAAAATTATTTTAAATTGATTTTTTTATTGATGAATCATTGTGAGATCCCTGTAAATGTGTCTGTTCTTCTCAGGAGCAGTCTTAAGGCGCCATGTTTACCTGGTCACATGGTTCGATAGTGACCAGCAGTATCATTGACCAGGAAGCCATGGGTGCTTTCCATTATGCCTGACCATCGTGTCTGGGACCAGTGGAACTAACCAAGAAAAAATGGAACGACATTTTTCATCAAAAGTAAATTTCCAACTGGACCGAAGCGTCCCATTTAGTAGTCGTTTCGACTGAAATTCCATTTCGGTCGGACCGGACCGACCGGTCAAAGAAGACCGCCTCCTGAGGTGGTCCCAAATATTCCGGTCGGACCGAACCGAAACAGACCGTTCCATTTGACTTCAGCCCGAAATTTCTGGAAATTTTAGCTTAATGGAAAGCAGCCCATATTTCATATAATCTGTCTATTTATGACTCCTAATGTTGCCTTTTAGCGCCAGTTTATTAGACAGTTCGGAATATAAAACTTTGTAAAATAGAAATGGTAATTAAGTTTATATTTAGGGATTTTCTTGGCAAAATGGAATGCAAAAAGCAGTGTTTCTTTTGCAATTTAAATAATTTCTTGGTCACGAAAATAGTACTCAACAAACGGGCGAGTGATCAATGATTTGCGCTTGCCCGACACTTTAGAAACTCACCTGGGCGAGCGGGCGAGTGCTAATGTCCAACCCTGCAATATCTGTAGGAATAATGAGGCAAGCTTTAAAGATTTTAACAGAGGTACTCAACACATTTGCCAAAAGGTTGACTATTTTGAAACAATTTTATTGTTCAGCATAACTGTTCTGTAATTCACATAAGTGGCACATTCAACATGTTGAACAATTAAAATAACACAGTTTTTACAGTCATTGTTATTATAAACATGTCTGGCATGTTAACAGTTAGTAGTGTTTTTTCTGGGGGAATTGAAAACACTGACCCCAGTCCATGGGGTAAGCCTAAACACCCATTTTAAATGGCATTGGGAACAGTATTTAAGTAAACCACCCATTTTAAAAAGGTTAGCTTTCTATAATTTTGTTGTGATGGCCGATTACTTCATTTAAGTGAAGTGAGACTGGTGCATTTCCTGAATTTAGTCGTCATTATGTGGCCGTGCGGACGAAAACAAACAAGGTACTTACAATTTTAATACAGGTGTAAGTTACCAATCAATAATAATTATTCAGTTCTTTCAATAGTACTCATTCCAAACAGTATTTTTTAGAGGTCCAGTGTAGTCAATTTTTATAGGGTAGTCCATCTGAGTGGGTAGGCCATGCATGGACTGCAGGTCAGTGTTTTCAACTCTCCCCTTGTTTACTCACACTCCACTATAATTTACAGACACTAAAACGACTTCCCCAAGTGTGTCCCCCATAACGAGAGTTGACTGTACATGTACATGTACATGATGATTATTTAGTACATTCATCCTCGACCTGAAATGCTTGCAAAATCGTGAAAACAATGCTGATGCACTGATTGTACTGTACATGCCTCTTACAAAGGAATTGTGAGTTTGCAAAGCTAATGCAGAAAAAAAGAATGCACTTTTTAACCTAAATTTATACTATCATAATGGTACATGTATTTCTTACTAAGGCCAGTAAGGCAAATGCTACATGAAGTTCAAGTGAGCTGGGCCAATTGACAATGGGCCCTTTGCAGGATAGTGATCACATGGTACAAATCCGCCTTACTGGGACACAAATTGTGCACTGGGACATCTCAAACAAAGGCTAGTTAATCTAAATTTTCTTTGTTTTAGATGTTCCAGTGGGCAATTTGCGTCCCAGTATGGCGGATTTGTACCATGTGATCACTATTCTGCAAAGGGCCCATTAACCCATTAATCTCTGGGAGTGAGACTTAATACTATTAGATTTTACTCAGTCTAACACCAGATGATTTTACTTGTCAATTGGGGGCTGTTCGGAAGTCAATGGGTTTATAACAACTTCTGCCTCCAATAGAGCGTTTTCACGCACGTGACCAGCAGCCATTTTGGATTACTGAAACAAAAGAAAGTATTTGCATTAAATAGAGTTCAATTCCTGGAGGATTATAGTTTGGTACATCATCATGGCCGCCATGACATCATGTGAAAATGCTCTTTTTGACCCTTGGCAGTAAGACTTGTAGATGATTTTACTCTGTCTAACACGAGATGATTTTACTTGTCAATTAGAATAAAAGTGAAGAAACTGTGTGCTTTCAGCTGATGACAACTGCAAAGTTTATAGTGGTCACGACACACAAAAGAAATACAAAATATTTCTTGTTTTGAGGACTGTTATATGAAAGACATTGTATGAATAGAAAGAAGCATTCTTAAGAACTGATTTTTTTCCACACTTCACTGATCTTTCATACATAATATTGTTTATTATTATCCTCAATGGAGCCCAGCTGGCTTTATAGCTGAATAAAATATTGTTCAATATTGGTAGACCACTGCAGCGACATTGCAGAGTTTATGGGTTCAATCCCATTATAAAGCCAGATTTTTTCAGACTTTCATTTCATCACTGCCCTCTCAATATTCAGTCTTGGTTTGTAGGCATATTACTTTGTTTAGTGAATTTTCTTTCATTTTTAAAATTTTTTTTCAGGTGAATGTCGTTTTATTGAAACTTACAACTTCCCAGGGTTTGGATAGCATTTCACAGCTCTATGAAAATCATATTCAAGAGTTCCTTGACAAGTTGAAGGCTAGTGCAGATCAAGACAATGTTCTGTCTGTTTTTAGTAAATTTACACTGTATGACTTTAAGTGGAGGCCTTGTATAGTATTTTGAGAAAATGGGGAAATATTGATGACTAAATTCCAAGAGCCACATGTTTTCTTCTTTAAGTTAATATTAATTTTAATAAGTAAAATGATCATTCATTTGGCAAACCTACATGTATGACCACAAAAACCTTTTTTATAATTACAGCCATCATTCAGTCTTCTGTTTTATGTGCTGTTGAATACTGTTACATACAAGCAAGAGTTGAACACCACATTCATTCTGCTAGCAATGGAAAAATGTCGCGAAAAATGGACAAATGAAGGGACTCTCACATCCTCACAATCTTACATGTACCATAAGCCCCAATGGAGTTTAGAAGTCACTGTGACAAAATTGATGGTGAAGTGAAAATTAGAAGGAAGCAAGGAAAAGGGTGAACAGTTCCTAAAAAGTTCTACCTGCCACAATGCTACAAGTTCACCCTTCAAATCACAAGAGGGAAAATTCCCTAGGGATTGTGGACAATGCATGTTAAGAGATTCACTGACATCAAATGAATGTTGGCTTTAAATTAATGCGATTAGGTTAACATTGAATTGCAGTCAAATTGTCATCAGAAATCCCCGGGGGGGGGGGGGGGGACTCCCATATAAAACAGACGGGGATGCTCGTCGGAAATTTTGAATTTAACCCCTAAAGGAGACCAATCTAGGCGTGGCTTAAGCAAATTTTGACCCCTAAAAGAGACCGTTTAAAAACACAAAAATACGACACGCAATGAGTTTTAATTATAAAAAGGCATAATCATCGAATGCTTTTATCTAAAAAGAAAATTTAAAAGGAAATTTGACTTCTGTTTCTCTTCGCGTAATTCTGTGTTACTTCGCTGAACCCTAAACGAGACCTTGGTGGCATAAAATATTGGCGCTTGCCCGGAACACCCTAAGCGAGACCAAAATCCAAAATTTACACCCCTAAGCGAGACGACGAGCATCCCCGTCTGTTTCATATGGGAGTCCCCCCCCCCCCGGGCAGAAATCCTTCTTTAGTGCATGAATGTCGGTGTTTTATGAAGAAATAAAACACTTGACTTATTTAGCTATTAATTTTTTTACTCATCCCTTGTGTATCTCTTGTGCTGAATATACTATATACTTTTGCACTCATTAGGTATGCCGCTCTAATTTCACACTTATACTCAAAAGAACAGTACTTACTGGGTTGAAGATGTTCTACTCATTTTTCCTGTGTTTTCATCGGTCAAACATTATTTTTACCTCTGAAAAATGCAGAGACTGACATTTACCGGGTATGCATTTAAATTTTTTGCAGGAAAACCACAGTTCGTGGTCTCAGTACTCTCCAGAGTGCCGTCTGTTTGATGTTTTGTTGACAGAATCAGGACAGATCATTAGTCGTCACCTTACGGTTTCCATGGCAATTTTTACAGAATGTTTAGACAGCACGAAAAAGTCTGCAGAGCTCCGACTCAAGTAAGCAGCCTTGCATGATTGGTTGGTTTCTTGCTTACTTGACATAAAATAATTATTTTGTAACTGAAGATGATGTGCACACTTTCAGCCATGTAGCTTGCAATCCAGGTAGCAATAATTTATACACCCTTTATTCTTCAGGATGTTTTCACTGCTGTCCCGTCTTCTGATGAGTGCTTCACAATCGGTTGAATCACAAAATGCCTTCAGTTCATATTCAGTGCACATTGTACAGAAGCTTATCATACCCAACTGTGTGTGGCAGGCAGGAAGGTAACTTGAACAGAGATTTTCACACTGTTTGCAAAGAGCAGTGGATACATTCCCGAGGGGTATTTTGGCTGCATAGGTTTGTGCTCCATGGCAGTTGAGACCACAATTAATAATGCACATTTCCAGAAACTCATTTTCATAGTTGTACCCTTTAATACTCTAAGTAAAAAATAATAACTATGCGATATTAATCTTGCTTAGGAAGCAGTGCTGTTTAATTAAATAGACCACTAGCCTCCTAACAGTTAGGATTGTTAACTGAAATAATAATAATATTATGTTTTGCTTGAATTGTCACTACAGTAGCTTCAGAATGTGCATTTGAAATGTGGGTTATAGACAAAAGGTTGACGTGATGCTTGCATGCTGTCTAACGTCAGATGATTTTACTCGTCAACTGCGGGCGTCATATGGCGTTTGAGGTGTGAGTGGGTTAGGCAGAAGAAAACCATGTCCCTTCAATTAAACTGAGATGAAAAATGATGCTTTCCAACTTCATGCTGTTACTGTACAGTACCTTGAAAACGTTGTTTCACTTTTTACCTATTTGAGTCATAATAATATTTTACCAGTCTCGCATTTTTTTGTGTGGGTTTAGAACAGCTGCTGCTGTCCGCTCTGCAGCGATCTCCTGTCTCTGGGCATTACTGCAGTCAAATTTGCTGTCTTATCACAATGCTGGACAAGTTATGAAAGACCTTTTGACTCAGGTAGTGACAAGGTTTATGTATTTTAATACTCAGTCTGTTTAAATGCCTTTATTTACATGTACAGCAGCTGTAGATCTCATTGAAGAGCGTTGCTCTTATTCTGTTGTCAGCTTGCAAGCAGTCTTGATGATCACAATCAAACAACAAGACTTGTATCCTGCAAAGCCCTCCAAAAATTACTTATATCCTGCAAAAGCAGCTTTAACGGTAAATGGCATTACTTGTCTTTCTTTTTGTCATTATAAAAGGTAAAAGGTAAAGTCTCTTTACGAGCCTGAAGGCCCATTAAGGCCGGCGCTTAACTCCGGTTTCCGTAGTATGAAGCGACTAGGAGTATTTCTACTCCCCCCTGGATGGGATGCTAGTCCATCGCAGGGTTACCCCAAGCATTACGCCGGTACCCATTTATACACCTGGGTGGAGAGAGCCACCATGAGAGTAAAGTGTCTTGCCCAAGAACGCAACAAAATGTCCCCGGCCAGGCCCTGAACCACTCGATCAGGGGTCGAGCGCACTAACCATGAGGCCACCGCGCCTCCCACATCCCTTGCAAATTAATTATTTTGTCCTAAGGCTTGGCCCATTCTCGTCACCAGAGCCTCGGGTCGACCCAAGGCTCTGGGAAACTCTGCGTAGGAGAGCATGCGCCGTAGGGTTCTTATAGCCAAAAATTGGCTATTTGAGCCTTACGGCGCCTGCTCACTCCTCGTGCTAACATGAATGCACCAATTAGAGACGCTTTTGATTGTTCTTCACGAAAACCAATGAGAAGACACTTTGTTTCAGGGTTAACCAGAGCTCTTCTCTCCCTCGGTCAAGAGAAGAGCTCTGGGGTCGAGATTGGGCTTGGCCAAGGCAACAATGTTGTATTCATTTGTGTACAATTCAAGATAGAGTCTTTAATTACTAGGGAGAAGGCTTGGAGCAGGGCTGGCGCAGGGGTGAGAGCACTCGCCTTCCACCAATGTGGCCTGGGATTGATTCCCGGATTCTACGCCATGTGTGGGTTGAGTTTGTTGGCTCTCTACTCTGCTCCGAGAGTTTTTTCCAGCTGGGCACTCTCATGGTTTTTCCCTCTCCTCAAAAACCAACATTAATTTTGATTTGTTCTGATTTCAGTTGATTTGAATACAGTACATGTAGTTAGTAGAGCACTCATACTTGGCTAAATAACCTTGAGACTTAACCCTTTCACTCCTGTAAAGGCCACTGAGACTTAATACAGATTTTACTCTGTCTAACGCCAGACGATTTTACTCGTCAATGGGGAACCCCACAGGAGTGAAAGGGTTACCGGTAAATAAAGTGATTATTATTATTATTATTATTATTATTGGCTCTTGAATTTTTTGTTATTAAGCAGACCAGTTTGGCATAGTGGTAAGAGGCTGCACAAGGTTGGCTTCCCCTGAAAGGGTTTTTTGCAAGATCTTTGATTTCCTTTCTCCTCTTGACTGAAAACCACCAGATCCCCAATAATGAATTGGTGCCCCCTATCTTAAAGGTGCTGTTCAGTAATACGCGGCACACAATGTTTGTGTTGCAATGTCCATTGTGAACTAAGGCAAATTTGCCTTGTTAATATTATTGTTGAAAGCAGACTTCTGAATGAAGTTAGGCAATCGTCACAAAGTCTCATAACTGCAGTCGGGCAACATTGCAAGAGAGGTTGCATGATGCATTGCACAACTTGTACCTGCCCACCAACTCTAATTTTTTTGTTTAGTTGTTTCTCTTACATTTATATTATGTAGCTTGAAAGGGAATTATTAATAACAGTTGTTGGTACATAGTTTACATGTATCTAAATATAGACCATTCAATAATTAAAAATATCATGTTCTGGCTCTGCAGAAATATTACGATTTGAATGATTATTTCCCCAAAGGGAAAAGGTGATGTTTTTTTGTCCATGGATGAATATTTAAAAGATGTTAGACTTAGGCTTTTTGCGGTATTTTCTAGCTGATATGCTTCACCAAATTTACCCTGAGTTACTGAAAAGGATGGATGACAGCAGTGATGAAATAAGGATTGTTGTAACCAATACATTTCTTGCATATTTTAGGTGGGTACTCTGAGTGTCACATGCAATGATTTGCTGTTCAGTACCTGTTCAGTTTTTAGCCCACAACAGCAATATGGCCGTCTCCACTTTAGTACAGTGTTGCTCTTATTTTTCTGCTTTTCAAAGCAACAATATCTATTTTATGTCTCGTTTCTAAGGATGATGTCACAATGAACTCCAAATTTTCCTTTAAAATGTACTCTACACTACCCCTGTTTCCAGCATCTCTAATGAGTTTGCTGCATTCACACCAGAAGTTTAGTTGGGATATTTTGCAGAATGTTGAATTGGTTGCTTCCTCAGCAAATATTCCATTAGCTTGAAGAACAGATTTTGAAATACATATAGCTAGCTTTCAGTTATTGTGGCACATTTCTATGTCTTTACTAACACTTTGTTGAGACAAGTGGAGAATACATTGTTGTCTTTTCAACTGAGTGAACTTCATTTTTCCAAGGTCGTCTTTTTGTTGCATGATCAGTGCTGCATCTGCCAAAAAGTGTAATGTATTTTAATTACTTCTTTCAGGGCCTTTCCGTCAGATTACAACAGTGATCTGTACAAGATACATCTGGAAGCGATGTTCAAGGGCCTTTTAGTTCATCTTGATGATCCCACTGCTTCAATACAGGTAAATCCGGACATGGAGAATTTTGCGTTTTGTTTCCTACTAGTGCGGGTCTTCGATACTCCACCTCAATTTTCTTGCATCGTGGTAGGCTGCTATTGTTACATGTTAATGCACATGGATGTCAGTGATTCACCCCAAACTAAGAAACTTGATAATTAATAAAAAATTAATGGGCAAAATTATGAACTGCATGTTAAATTGAACTTGCAGTGCAAACTGGTTCTGCTTATTTTTACATGGTCTTTGAAGAAGGACTGCAGATTTTGCTGTCAAATGTTATAAAGTAAAGAGAATTGAGCAACAGCTTGATGATGACCATTTCTCTTCTTGTGTCAAGGGAGGGAGGGGGGGGTGGGGGTGGTAAAGTATTACACTGTTTCAGCAAATCAATTCATGAACAAAATAAAAGCAAAGCTACTGCTTCGTCACCAAGAAGTATAACACTGTGTGCTGCAGGACTTAAATAAAATAATGTTTACAACTTCGGATGGAAAATTAATGTATTTCTTGTTTCTCAGTCACATGTTTAAAAAGTTAATGTCGCACATAATTGAAGATTGATGCAGTATTGGTGGGAGGAAAATGGCTAGGGATAAAGTGCCACCTGCTACTGGGGCTAGGTTATTGTCAGCGTGTGCACGGAGCACAGCTGCCCTGAACAGCGTGTACCTACATGAATGCCAAGCTCCTAGAAGGTTGTGCCAGCAAGGGGAAGTGGATGTGCCACTGTTTCTCAGCCAAGCTAGGGCAAGCCGGGCATCACTTCTTCTTGGGACTGAAGGGTTGGTGTCCTCAACACTTATCCCCAAACCACTTTTAATGACTATAATGATACGAAGAGGATAATCCCATTACTGTAGATCATATGGGAGGGTGGGAGGGGAAAAAGACTCACTTAGTGGTCCAGAATAAACTGAGGATTTCTCAGACAAAAATTTAATGTGCACATAATTATAGCAAGTCATAGCATACTTGATTGGATGGTGACTTGGTTGCATGTCAACAAAATTCTAAGTGGTTCAATAACAGAAGCATGCATGTTGATCGGATGTGCAAACACAAAAAACTATCAGTTGATGCAATCAGTAAGGTACAAAGTTCAATCGAGCTTGACATGAACTACAGTTTATGCTATAGCAGAAACAGCCAAAAAAATTGGCCAAAGTTTCCAAGATTGAGCACATTGTTGCAAAAAATGGCGAGTAATAAGATCAGCATATTTAATTTGCCTTGGGTGACAAGTGCCAAATTGAACATCTCCATCAGTATTGCATTAAAAATAATGTATTTGGCATTCATGAACAGACCATTTTTTTCCTTTTCACAGGAAGCAGTACTAAATGTATTAAAGGAAGCAGCACTTGTGCAGCCAGCTCTCATGAAGGAACAAGTTGAATCTGTTAGGCACAAGCACAGAGTTGCCAGGTAAAGTAAACTTGAAAATGTAAAGTTCAAAATGTAAAGTCAAAATGTAAATTCAAAATGTAAAGGTAATTAATGTAAAGTTCAAAAACAATTTTTTTATTGCACAAAAGTGATGAGCAGGCCAAGATGAAACTCTCTGCAACATTCAAAAAATTTCTGTGGAGCGTATTCAGAGCTACCTTAAATTTTCAAATATTTAAGGTGGCTCTGAATCCACTCCACAGGTTTTTTTTTTAACTTTGCAAAAAGTTTCATTCTGGCTTGCTGATTACATTTCGTTTTTGAGATACAAGGATCTAAAGCCAAGATATAGGGTGTTTTTGCAGGGCTTTCCTGTTGCCACGGTAACTTTTTACATCACAAAAAGGAGCAAATCTTATTCAGCAATAATTGGTGTTTGACATGGTACTGTTAAGTGATAAGGTGTTGTAGTGTCAATCCTTCTAATAAGTACATTAATTTTCTTTCAAGTGTTGAAACTGGTTTGAGCCACCTTAATTAATTGCCATTATTTAGTCTTAACTTGGTCGATATTACTGTTCTCTAAATGTTGCTTTAAAAGTTAATTCACCCATGGTCTGGTTACTGCATTTGAATGCAGATGTTCAATTTTCTTGTAACCAATTCCTTATCCCTGGTCTACTTTCCTTGTCGCTGTTCATGTTTCTCAATGTTGTTACATTGTGACACGTTTGAAATCCATTAATTTTGTATCTTTCTACACATGGCCTTTTAAGATTGGTTACTCACGTTTTGAATGCTATTTCTCCATATATTAGGTACTGTGAGGAACTTTTAAAAGAATGTGAAAGCCTAATAAACAAGTGAGATTGTTCAGCTTCACAAATGTGAGAATGCTGGACTTCAAACGCAGTTGACAGTATGATGCGGAAAGACAAATTAGGCAAGCTTGAGCAAATTGTAAACTGCTTGCTTGCTAAAGGACTGCAAAGATAGTGTTTACCAAATGGTTTGAAATAAAAGTCAAGTTTACAAATTTATGCATGGTGTTGAAACTTTGAATTTTGGTGCGATGGTAAGACTACACTCATTTTCTGCAACATGGTTTTTTTTTTTGGGGGGGGGGGGGTACTCCTTTATATGGCTTTAACGGGAATGTGCTGTATGATAGGGTATTGTTTTCAGGATAAGCTTAGATGCTTATTTTATAGAACTTGAAGCCTGATCATAAGCTGCCAGTTATCAGTTATTGGTGGGCTTCCTTGATTTTGATAATTACCGCTAATACTGCATTAAAATACCGTAGGAAACTAGTGTGTCATTTTCATTCTAGTCTTAAACAGGGTCAGGGTCAGGGTTTGAGTGCCCACACTGCACCTCCCTTCCCAAGCATCTGTTGAGTACCCCACCGCCACCGGCAACAATTGGTTACTCAGATTAGAGATCTTTTGTTTCCTGGAAAAAGCTCATTTGCAGCTGTACAATTGTAAAAAGCTATATAATATCCCTTGTTCATAGAAGAGATTGTGATGAAGAACCTGATTGATTCTTTTTTAATTTGTTAGTTTGTTCTGCTCTTAGGTGATGAAAATTGGTTTAAGGTGTTTACCTCAGTAATTTTATCTTTGTCCTAAAAGAATCACACATTGCAAATACATGTAACTCAGAGACAAAACAATAACTATTGACAAACGTTTATATACATAGTGCTCAGTTTGTTTTACATATTAAAATAATACCACAGGAAAAGGAAAATAAATTATGCCCAGTGACTTTGCTCTTGTGATCTGTTTCACTACCAAGCCTGCAGTATTCTCATGTGATCTTGGGAGTGGCAACTTTTTGACTTGAGTGATTTGAAATGACAAAAAGAATTAGCCAGCTTCTGTGAGAAGGTATACGAGCCCTTCTTTTAACTATATGCATCTCTTCTTGTCTTGCAAAGTTCAGCCACTTTTATCTGCTATAGGATTGGCATGTATTGTTACATTTTTTATCTGCACATCGGTAAGAGGTCTATAGGATTTCTCATTTACTGGTAGCTTCTCTAAATCATCAAGTGTTTCCAAGCCATCAATAACCCTACAGAAAACAGAAAGAGATGTGTTGAAAAAGGAAAAGATTTTTAGTTTTTAGTTTTAGAGATTTTTTATTGTATCCGCGACAACAAACATACTTTCCAAAGACAGTGTACTTCATATCGAGATGTGGTTGTTTGCCATAACAGATGAAAAACTGTGATCCATTTGTGTCTTGCCCACTATTTGCCATAGACACTGTTCCTCTGGCATTGTGCTATCAATATTAAAAAAGAGAAAAAAAAGAAGTTACTCTTTACATAAATTTGCAAGGTCCCTCACAGCAACAAGCACCCTGACTAAAAGACGAATTCAAACTTACCCTGAGAGAAGGACTTAGCTCATCAGGAAACCTCTTGCCCCAAATGCTTTTTCCACCTTTGCCAGTTCCTGCAGGAAGCAACAGAGTTGAAAGCATTACATGTACGTACAATAAGTACATTTTTCTTACAGAGGGTAATGTTACAAGTGGACACACTTTCTTCCAGTACTAAGCAAAACTATTAATTAAAAACATGGACCAGCAAAGATGCGAACATCTTACCAGTACTTTATGCAATTCACATAACCTTCTGCATACTTCATTTGTTTCAATGGTATGAATAAAATTAATGAACAAAGTATGCATCATAACAGACCTGTAGGGTCACCTGTTTGAACCATAAAGCCCTTTATATTTCTGAAGAAAAAATGAAAAATAATATTAAATGCTCACAGAAATTATGGCAATGGTGGAGTAGTCTTTTGCCAACAGATCACTTATTTTATTTATTAATTTATGAGGAGTTCTAAATCATATACATCTCGTAGAAATATGACCTTGTTTGTGCAGTGTTCACAATGTTGATTTGCCGAGAACGTATGATGGCTGTACTGTGATGATTGTTTCCCTCAAAACTTTTCTTCAAAAGATTTTGTAAATGAGGCACAAAGTAAAGAATTTTGGGGGGCTCCTAACCTTTCAGACCTTGTGAGAGAGCAAAACGTTTTGTTTTTTTGTTTGCTGAAGTTCAAGGAACAGCAGCAAACTGTTCACGTAATGCAATACGAGTTGTTATAGAATTAATTACCTAGTTTGTTTCAGGTTTCTATGATAGTAATCACTTCAGTACATGTAAAACGGTGGGTCATTTTAGGTTGACCATTCATGTTAGTCCAAAAATTTTTATCACAACATCGTTGTTTGAACCTTTGCTTTATTTGTATGCAGGGAATAGAGGAAACGGTGCCATTGCCACTGCAAACTAACATTGTGGACACAATAGAAAACAGAGAGAAAAGAACTCCTCTGTTACTGATGACCAGTTATTCTGAATTACCGGGTACTCTTTCATGACATAAAAGCATGTGTAATGTAAGGGTGATTTTATCTTAATTATGTAGTTCAAAATATGATGGTTAATACTTGTGAACATTTATATATATAGTGGTTTCTCTGGAAAGTGTGATAGAATGATGATGACTTCTGTGCCGTGTATGGCGTTCACTTAACAAGGGGGTGATGTGATCCAACTTGGTAAAAACCCAATGACAAAACAGATGAACATCATTGACATGTAGGTGCAACAAAGTCACTTGAATAAGATAATTGAGTGCATTTACTTGAGGAAAAAGCTACAAAAATATTAATGCAGCTTCAAATACTGAAAAGAAATAATTGGCTATTATCCTACCATTTCAAAAAAGTTGTGACACTCACCTGTGGAAAACACAATTGTCATAGTAATTACTGGCACAAAGAGCTAAAAAGTTCTACAAGAGATGAAAAGTAAAAGGCCTAGATTAAAGTGTACATTATTTAAATGTAAGTTCCTACTATAGAGCTACTTTTTCATGTGATCACCAGCCATATTTTTAACCAAAATAAAAGAAACTTTAGATATACATAAGAATAGAGTATAATTACCACAAGTTCTTGCCTTAGGATTACAAACGTGACTGCTGTGTACATCATGTGAGACTTTCACATGAGAATCAATAATATTTAGTGAAATTTTAGAAATACCACGCAGAACCTGGGAGGAAAGCATGACTTCCCATCCTGTGATTACCTTATTTGGCTCTTTTGTTCAATCCTGCCATGTGAGCCTTCTCAGTTTGACATTTTTAAAGCTCAGCTTGTTCTGTTTTCTGTTCAGCAAGTTAATCCCTCCCACCCCTCTTCTGCATTCTGGCTCTTTTGTAATTTTCTCTTAGATAAAATAATTATGGGTAGGGAATTGCTGCTTGTGGCACCCCTTCAACCCTGTGCTGAATTCCCATAAGGGAGAGGGCATATTTTTACTTTGGTGGACTGGGTTAACTTGGCCCCAGAACATTATGCCAGCAATTATGCCTGCCTTGCAATACAGGCGTAAGACACCCCCTCAGCTAGGCACCGAGGCCCCTGATCCGCGGGATCCATAAGGGAAGTGGGTATTATCTGCACCTTGCCAGTACATTCCGTGCCCCCTTGTTTACACCCAAGTTGTGTCTATTGTCTTTTACTGTGCACCAAACCATAATTGAAGGATAAAGTTTATAATTCCTACATAGATAATGAATACCCCCCATCAGTAGAGTCCTTTTAGTGCATATCTAGGTTACTGGCTCCCCGAGACATTAAGTCCTATGATACCCCAACAGAACTCCCTACATTTTTGACATTCAGGTCTGCAGCACTGACTAGTGTCTCTTGTCAGGGTAAAGTAGACCAGATCAAGATCTAAAGACCGAGAACTGATCAATATTAGGAAGATTAATTAAGCACGCTACATTTTTGAGACATGGATGGCAACCGGAAGTGCACATTTTGCATGCCTGGACAGCAGTGTTTCCCAGATCTTTAAGCTAATCGTCTCTAATGGAGAAAAGACACTATAAATTTGGTTGTGTGAAGACAAATTAAACGGGAAAAAAGCCCACTTATGGATGCCATCCACATATCAATAGGGGCAAGGTCTTTTTGTTCTGGAGGAATTTGTTTTAGTCTTCGTTCTTCATTTTCCAGGTCTTTGTTTGTTTTTCAACAAATCCCGCTGGCATAAAGCCATTTGTCGTATTAAAACTTACTATATCCTTCCAAGAACGAAAATCTGGCATGCATTAAAGGGAAATCTGCAAAATTTGGCCTTCTTCATGTCGCAGGTAGTTTGGTTTACATGCAGTGCAATACCTCGGAAGCCTTTGGTGTATCTTCACAGAAGAGTTCGATTTTCAAGTCTCCTAAATCAGTGTGCAAGGTGACGGACTGAAAGTGCAAAATCAAGATTTTCAACCGGTTAATATGTTTTTTCCCGTCCTTGTTTAGCTTTACTATCGTATTTGACTGATAGAAAGCGCAATTTACCATCTTTCCGGAGTCTATTGCTTCGCGAGAGATAATGAGTATCGTAAACTTTTGAAAAGGTTCACATTCGTTCGCGTCCGTCGGCCATTTTTTTCATAATAGCCTCGCTTTCGCCAAGCGACGTTGGTAAACTTCACGCCGTCTTACTTGACCAGTTATTTACACCACTTGTCTTGGTTGATGTGATACATTTGTCGTCAACCAACTGGAAAAAAATGCCGCGAAAAAAACCTTTCAGTAACAAACAAAAAAAGAAACAATTGCAGGACAAACGGGATAAGAAACGCCAATTTGGCCTTGGTATGTTTTGAGGGATAGCCGCTAATAAACAAGCCATTTGCTCGACAGCTGTCAAATTTCTTTTTGAAAATTTACTTTGTCATACAGAGGAGGCAAACAAGTCCTCAAACGATGGCAATTCCGCAGATACAGAAAGAAGGAGAAGGAGAATCAGAGATTGGTGAAATAAAATCGCCAGACATCGACAAGACTGTCAAATTTCACAATCAACCTGTTCGTTTACTTGACGGACACAGGAAACATGATCCGAACAGGTAACGTATATAGTCTTGAATATTCCTCCTTGCAAATAATCCCTTGAGGCATTCCCCCTAGATGAGATGTATTATACATTTTTAATAACTTCATCGCATACACATATAAATAAGATTTATTGATTCTTCAATTTGAAAGCCAATATCTTAAGTTCTAATTTTTTTTTTCGGAAGTCGTTGTGTACGAAATTTCAATTAAACTCACAATATACATGTGCATGTAGTTATTTTTTGCATTAAACCTTAAATGGGCTAATAATCAGTTACATCTCACACAGTAGAAAAGTTTTATAGTATGGGATATTAGTTGCAGTCAAATTGTCATTTGAATTTTGTAAAGCCTTGGAATTGGTTTGATAGTCGAAAATGGCGTAAAAATAACGGAATAAACAAAAAAACTGCACGACTCTGAGAAATGAGGGGTTTGTTATTGTACTTTTTTATTTTATTTTATTTTATTTTATTTTATGTATTTACAATACATTTTATTACTTACAAACACTGACAAAAATTAGACAAACAGAAAATAAAACAAAAAGGGCTTTACGGTACTTGACAGATGATAGACACCTAAATAGAAAGCTATTATTAAATGATATTATGATTGTTGTACTTGCTGTTCCCATACTCCTCTACACATCAGTGAAAGTTTAAATGTGATTTATACATGCTGACACTTTGTTCTATTCTAGGTATCGTCTGCAGTTTGATCGTGAATCTAAGTCTGAAATTGAAGCAAGAAAAAAGGCAGCTCAAGAACCCCTTCAATTTGTAGCACAGGTTTGGAATCAACTTCTTTGGATAAAAAACGTTAACATAACCTTAAGAAAAACTCCTAAAAATCTTTTAGGATCTACCAATTAATGATTCCAGAAAACTACACGGGAAGGTGAAGATCTCGTTAAAAATTTGAATCTCTTCATCGCATAAACTAATTGGGGTGTCTTGAAAACGAAGACCCCAAGACCCTGAACACTCGAAAACTTGAAAACAAAGAAATTAATAAACGCAAAACCCTCAATTTGGCTAACCCTAGGCATAACGTTGGTTTTTTTAAAGCCTGGGGTTAGCCAAATTGAGGGTTTTGCGTTACTTAATTTGTTTTTTGAGTTTTTGGGGCTTAGGGTCTAAGGGTCTTAAGGTCTTCATTTTCAAGACACCCAACTAATTGCAGGGATCATAATTTGCAGGGCCCAGTTGTTCGAAAGCCGATTAACTTAATCCAGGATTAGCGTAAACTTTGGTTTGCTTTTTTAACTTTTGGATGGAAGCTTCTTTTGGTTATTTTTTGGTTTTCAAGCTTGACTGCGTCTAATGTAAAATTTTGCCAATTATCAGCATTGTACAACATTTGGGAGTAGAGAAATAAACTCCTTGGTTAATTTTTAATCTGGGATTAGTGTTAATCGGCTTTCGAACAACCGGGCCCAGATCTTTTGAAGACCTTGACCATGTCACATGTATGACCCTGTAAATGCTGGTACATTTAAAATTTTTCCCTTATGGAATGACCATGCAGACTACTAACGAAATAATGCTAACCTTTAATTTTTAGATGCTCATAGAAATTCTTGGCTTCTTTTTTGAATTTATGAATTAATTAAAGATTTTCACAAGGTAGAGCATGCATGTCTAGTATCCTGGATGTTGCTAACTAGTTTGCCTCTGGTTTCTTGCTAATTGAGACCAAGAATGCATTTCTTGAAAGTCCCGAGACTTTTCGTGACAGTCAAGTATTTTGGGTGACATAAAATGTTTTGTATCTGCAAAGAGGAAGTGTGAAACTTTGCCAATGTTTTTTTTTCTTGGGTCTTGAAAACATGGTTCAAGCTCACTACTTCATGTAAAGCAGATCTTAGTTTCATGGATATAGCTGTTCTGGCCAAAAGCACTTTCCAAATAATTTTTTGAGGAAAGGACCATGGTCTCCTTAAAGCCCCTTTATTATTCTGAAAAAGTGCTTGCGAAGCAGTAAGGCCTTGTTTTCAAAACTAGATATCATTTCACCCAAATCTACAGTACTGTAACTGTATTATAAAATGATTTGATCTGATCCAACACATTTCAGCTAGGAGATCTTGACTCTGATTAAATGTGTGGATATAACCAGCTTAGGTAAGTGTATTTCTTTATCCTATCTAGGAAAGTCTTGAGGTGAGCTTAGAAACCACATATAATCCTGGATCAGGTAAGTAAAGCTTTACAACGGTGTTGTAAAATGTAGTTAATGGAGCGTGACTCGTTAGAGCTATCCTCCATATGTCACATTATTTCGTAAACATTACGCAACACAAACTAGATGTGAATGGACTCCTATATTCTAACAATTGGAACTGAGTTCCTTTATCCTTGTCTTTAATACTGTCTGCTTACAGTTATATCCTTCATCTGGATTGGTGAAAAGCAACAACTATCCTCATTCATGTCGGTTTGAGCGCTACATAAGTTGTTTGTATTACTATTAGATGGTACGTTAGTCACCGTTGGCTAGTCCTAGACATTCGTCTCAGTATAAAAGGTCTAGTAAAGTCCAAAGTATCACTCTGTGAGCTCTTCAGTTTACTGTAAGGAGTACCTTTACTGTTTACAAATTTTATTCCCACCCTCCCTCCCTTCGGGAGTTTTGTTGAGGTCAAGTCCAATAAATTTTGGTTCACTCCACGGTACACACTTCGGTTTAAGTCTCGCAGTGACTTCCCCAAGCTTTGGCGTTTTTTCGTGCTATGCCATTTTATGCTCTCTAAGTATGTGCCTTTTGTTCTTGTCCGATCCAGCACATACCAGCGGAGTTGGCTCGCATTGCTGAGGAGATAAGGAGGCTTGAGCTATTTTTACCGCCTGTACTCTTTCCATTATAGCACGATGGTGGCCGGAGGTTTTAGCTCATGGTGTCATGGAGAATTCAAGGCTTATATATCATTGTTTGGCTTTTACTGACCGACAACTTGTCCGATCCAGCACTGTTTGCCTTTGTGCATCGGGAAGATTAAGTTCAGGCTTTTAGTCACGCTACGGAAGTCGTCTGTCACGCCGATCGTGGAGCTGTGTCCCCCCCTTTTTTTACGCCAACATTGTCTCTCGCGTTTTGTTATTGTAGTGTGTTTTAAATTAACCCGTGGGAACTGCGACATTAATATTGCAAAAAAAGAGGTATATATCCATTGGGCTTGACTAGAACTGAAACCTATGATTGTCAAATTTGATCTGTTGATTGTGGAGCCAATTCAACAGTCATGAGTTTGAATCCTATTAGAGTTGTATCAGTCTCATTAAAGTGCCCCTGTGATAAAAAAAAATCACTTTGGAAGTGTGTTTGCTAATAACACCTGACTGGCAAAATTTTGAGCTTTGATTTTTATCCAAAAGCTGTTTACGTTTTGGGTGTTGGTTTTGGATTTCACGGTCCGCCATTACTCACGTTGAAAACTGACCAATTGGAGCTCAGAGGGTTGGATCCAGGGAAAAGTGACATCAAGGGCTCACTAGCTTAAAATCTCAGCTTTTGAATGAAGAATTGATTTTTTGGTCACAGGGGCACTTTAAAGCATTATAATAATAATTCTTTCTGACGGCTTAATTAAGCTGCTTGCTTTACTGTGATGATCATTCTAACTTAAAAGGATACTTTTAGTGTTGGATATGCCAAAACGACCTCCATGGAGTTATAGTATGAGCAAGGAACAAGTAGAGAGATCAGAGCAAGAGATGTTTGATAACTTTTTGGACAAGATATACAATGAATGCAAGCTTTCAGATCTCAGTTACTTTGAGCGTAACTTGGAGGTAATACAGCTTTGTTATTGCAATTTATAAATTTGCAACAGTCTTTTGAAGAACAGATGAAAATTTGGCCAAAATTGGACAAAAAAGCCAAAATCCAATAAGTCATTAAATGGTTTTTACATAGTTACACACTTCAACAGCAACTTTTAATTTCAAGGTTACATGGTGGTTGAAAATTTGTCAACTAGCTGCAATTACATCTACAAATGAAGTGCTATCTGGTATCAAACAAATTGATTTGTTTGTGTCAATTTGCAGACATGGAGACAGCTGTGGAGAGTTTTAGAAGTGGCCGACATTGTTGTGCTTATCACAGACATACGTCATCCTGTAAGTGACACAATATTGGTAATTAGTTATACCAAAACTTTATTTTGTGGTCACTTGCTACATTAAGAATACAGGACAAAGGAGTGGTTTTGATTCCTTTTTTGGAGATCTTTTCATTCAGTATAAAAGTATGGTCACATGTAGTTTGTTTCCATTAATCCATTGACCCCTAAAGCGGCTCCATTTGACAAGTAAAATTGTCTGGTGTTAGATAGAGTAAAAACTTTTGGGGATGACTCTCTCTCCTAGGGGTCATGTGGCTAAATGTAATTTACTAGGCAAAGTTAAATTGCAAGCCAATGCAGTCAGCAGTCTCCTCCTGAAGTGTATGTGATCTGTGGGGTGACCGCAGGGGCCTTTTGCTTATCTTGTGACTTGCGTTGCATCATATGCTGGCATGTTTGAGCTGATCTTTGCGGACAGAGAACATACCAGTAGTTTTTGAGTGGTGTAGAGGTTGTTAACTCACTGCCTCCAAAGGTGGCCTCTACTGACAGTTGATAACAATGATCATCTGGTGTTAGACAGAGTAAAATCTATTACGTCTTACTCCTAGGAGTGAATGGGTTAAAGTGGACTATTATGTGCCTTTCTATTACAATTCTTATCAATAAAGGGCAAAATTACGGAGCACTGATTGGCTGAGACAGAGGACATTTTTGGTAATCAAGAGAGGGCTTGCCCTTTATTGATAAACAAGTAATCCCATGAGTCCTCGTACTATAAGGATTAATTGCATTTGTGTTTTGGAAATTTTCCAAATTGCCCTCGTCGCTTCGCAACTCGGGCAATTTTGGAAAATTTCCAAAACACTCGTGCAATTAATCCTTAATAGTACTCGGCCTCATGTGATTACCTATACATAATATTTGACATCACTTTTTCCTATTCAGGTTCTCCATTTTCCTCCAACTCTTTACAATCATGTTGTGCAGGACTTGAAAAAGAAAATAGTGCTTGTTTTAAACAAGGTAGATGAAATAATCCTTTAAGATGCCTACACCAAATTTAATGCTATAATAGCAGCAAATTAATATTATAATTATAATTTTATATCATGTGTCAATTAGCATATTTCTTGTCAATTTTACACATGCCATTAGTAAACGTAGGGCTAATTAACACAAACTGGTGAAAGAGTAAATTATTTTAATACTCTGCCACCATTTTCCCCTTAGTTTTAATCGATCTAGTGATATGATAATCCAGCCATAACAACAACAGTAATAATAATAAATTATTAATATTATAATGATCATGGTGCCGATAATAATGATGATGATAACATACTTAGGAGAACAACAATGCCGACATTCAAACATAGCAATAACAGTTATTACATTGAAGAAATTATTAATCATTATAATAATTATAATAATATGTTTGCTTTAAGGTATTATTTATTTTTAAGTCTATCATGGCAAGATTAAGTGAACATATTATCTGGGTGATGTATTTCAGCTGCACATCAGAGCAAATAAGAAAATGAAGCAAAGAGTATTTTCTGATACTGAAATATTTATCCTATAGAATTGTGTGCAGACATTACATCACAGGAACCATGTTGGTATTTAAATTTCTAAAGCAAAGAAATACCATGGCCTTGTTGGTGTTCAAAAGTCATCTTATGGGAGAAAAACTGTATTTGTATTCAAGTTTTCAGGAAAAGTCCGACAACTAATCACTTAGTGTTAAATAGGCTTAGTAACACTGCTCTGTTAACAGAGTTCCTAATGTATGATACACAAAGTAAGGATGTTTGATGTGAATTTTCTTCAGATAGATCTTGTAGCTCCTGAGTTGGTTACTGCTTGGAAACATTATTTCATATCCAAGTTTGAGCAACTCAATGTTGTGTGTTTTACATCATTTCCTAAAGATGAAGCCGAGCGTACAAAAGATCCTAGCAAAGGTAAGGTGGCTTCATTATTGTGCATGGATATTGTCTTTTGTGTGTAAGGGTGGAAACACTGGAACTGTAACAGTTATAACTATTGTTTTATTCTACTCACTTCTTTGAATCTGGTTGTCTGAGAACCTTGCATTTATTCTGGGAATATTAGGCAGAATGAGCGATTAGGGAATAATCTGCTATCTGATAAGTCGCTAATCTGCAGGAAACATGTGCACGCCACTATGCATTGTGTAATTTAATTGGCCAAGGGTGCCAAAGTTGATTTCAAGTGATACTTTTGTATACTTCTAAAATTTCATCCTTGGCTTAATCCAGTTACCTCAAAATCGATTATTCCAAATATCACAAAAACCTCATACAATCCTTGTTCATAAGTCAGTTATGTTTGTCCTTCTTGCTTATAGTCATCGAACTGCAGGTCATATATACTTCACATTCATTCATTCATTCATATTCATTCATTCATTCATTCATTCATTCATTCATTCATTCATTCATTCATTCATTCATCTTGCATGGAACATGTAATGAACTTGTAACAGACCAGCGCCCAGATGTTTTTTTGACTCAGATGGTACAGTAGAACAGCGCGGGGCAATCGCACGGTTATACGGGTGCGAGTCCCGTTAAAGGCTTCCTTTTTTTGTTCAGGCTTCCGTTGCGTCGGCATGAGTTGCTTTCAACTGCAATGATCATTCTCAGTTACCCGGTATAGTCAGGAGTCCCGCCGCTAGCTCAATGTTACGTTTTGTTTGTTGTTTTTCTTTTTTTGGTGACCATGCTTTTACCGTATTTTAAACTGAAGGAAAGGAATCTATGTTCATTGAACATTCCGCTGTAAAGTCCTGTGAAAACCAAAAATTTCCAATTTTGTGGAGAGGACGGTTGCATGCGTCTATCTATGTTATGCGGTCTTTGAAAACGGCTCATGAATTACATTAATTATAGCATTAAATGTTAAAAGGCTGTGCGATATATCATCTTGACTCTGTGATAACTTGATTGGTTTTTCCATCCATTGGTCCATTGACCCTTGCCTGTTTCTGTTGCAGTTTTGTCTAGGCGCCGTCGTCGAAAAAGATGTTTCTTTCCTGTTGGTCCTCGGAATCTTCTTGCAGCTTGTGAAAGCTTATGGGGCGATAAAAGTACGTTGCAACACTCAGTGCGTTCATAGATAGTGTGACATCAAGGGCCCGAAGCTGTAAAACTCGCACTGACAGCGATGTTTTATTAATTTGGGGGGGGGGGGGGGGGAGGGGAATATGAATCGTAGATGAACAAGTAAATTCCGTTTAAGGT
>JALIRR010001061.1:0-12500 GCA_023091755.1 Montipora sp. Colony 1 RG-2022 | reverse complement strand
TAATCGGAAGGTCGTAGGTTCGACTCCTGCAAAGGAGCACTCGAGTTTTTCCGATCATCCCCTATAGCTCAGTGGTAGAGCATCCGAACTAGTAATCGGAAGATCGTAAGTTCGACTCCTGCAAAGGAGCATTCGGATTTTTCCGATCATCCCCTATAGCTCAGTGGTAGAGCATCCGAACTAGTAATCGGAAGGTCGTAGATTCGACTCTTAGAAATGAGCACTCGGATTTTTCCGATCATCCCCTATAGCTCAGTGGTAGAGCATCCGAACTAGTAATCGGAAGGTCGTAGGTTCGACTCCTGCAAAGGAGCATTCGGATTTTTCCGATCATCCCCTAAAGCTCAGTGGTAGAGCATCCGAACTAGTAATCGGAAGGTCGTAGGTTCGACTCCTGCAAAGGAGCACTCGGGTCTTTATTCCTAAGTATCTGAAGGTAACAAGAGAGTCTTTTTAGAACTTTTTATCATAAAATTGAACTGTAAAAGATGGCGCTTCGATCGCATCGTCGGTCATTATCAAACAAATATTTGCAGGTCAACATCGGCAAAAATGTCAAGACCATTATTGCACCAAACTAATACACGTGACACGTGCTACGCATACTGTGATCTAAGTTGCCTTGTTTTCCACTGAAATTTGTCAAACTCGTGCTTCGCACGGTGGCGGAAAATAAAGGGGGAAAAGCGGGCGTTAGCTTTATTGGAAAGAAATATCGATTCTCTTTTCTTTTAAGATCCTGTCCGGAATGTATCCCATTTCTCAAGTTCAAGAACCTTACAGTGTTATTGGATATCTAGCCTCCAGAGTATCCCTTGTAAATCTCCTGCAGCTGGTTCATTCCAGAGACGACTCAGATAAGGAGTTAGGGGTGGGAGACGATAACCACGCCTGGTCTGCATGGGATGTGTGCGACGGTAAGGAAATATATAAATTTGACGATTTTGCCTCAATGGTGGAGCAAATGTCATTCAGGTGAAGAGGTGTCACGGTCTCCTGAAGTCGGGAACGTGCTGTTTCATAGGATTCCCTGTACTTCAGTCGAAGTGATTTCTTTTCGCGAAGTTCGAAATTTTTAAATTTCGAACTTCGCAAAAAGAAATCACTTTGTTAAAACAAATCTTCCTTAAAACGGCGGCAAGCTCGTGTTTCCTGAAAATCTTGTCTGCTGAACTTGAAATCCAGAAACGTTGGCTATTCCACATTTATCCAAAGTTTATAAATATAAAATTAACCATTTTCGACTTCAAAGTTCTTTGTTATTGTAATTTCAAGTTGTTTGGTGGCACCGTGTTGCTGGCGAGGCGGCTTATTTGAGAGCGCGTTAGTCTTTATGGAGACAGCCAAACCAGCACACTAATAGGCCATGACCGGAGTTCCTGTCTGCCTCCTCTTCAAAGCGAGTCTAAGTGCGAAGTTTTTGTGATGGTAATTATTTCTGCTTTAATTTTACATTACAGACCGAGAAAACGAGGTTATTAAGACGTATAACGCATTTGATAAAGCTAAACGGTCGTGTTTTCCCCCCGCACCGACACAGCAGTACAGTTGCTTGAGAAACCAACCCCCTCCGTTCTTTTGCTTTTAGCTTGGGCCCATAAGCGAGGTTTCCAAACAGCCAAAGCGGGGCGATCCGATGTTTATCGAGGAGGTTAGTACGTTGCAAATATGCTTTACATGCCCGGCTTGGATCGGCGTTATTCTTGCTTATGTACTCATGCCACAATCTGGTTTATTTCCTTTATTACATTCAGCGAACAGCCTCTTAAGACTTGCAGTAGACGGCAAGATTGTAATGTGCGTCTACCCACCAGGTTTTGTGGCCAAGCGAGGTCAGTCCTTCTTCTGTAAAGTTTCAAATATTTAATTTTACTCCTCTGAGATTTTGTTGTGAATTGATTTTCGTGTATTGCTTGCTAAAACATTGGGGCGAACAAGAGGCTTTCTTGAAACCAAAAGAGAAATTTTGCGCGACCCAACCGCTTAGCATTTTTGTCCCTTTACGTTTGGCGCCATGTTGTGTCCGTTGCACAAAGATGAGTGCACACAATATTTGACTCGAACAAATGATGGAGCTTAGACCAAATACAAACTAGACGCTCCATGAGCGTACACCGGGTTACCTGTGGTACGTGTTACACAAAAACCAAAAGGCACTGAGTTGGGTGGCATTGAACTGCAGCGTTCCGGTTAATTTTTTCAAGTGGAGGGGGGGGGGGGGGTCATTAAGACGTTTTGAAGGATCATCCAGAGGCCGTGCCAGCAGAGGCCCTTTGGCTCACACGTTCAGAGGTTTAATTATGTTATAATGTCCTGTCTCATTTTGAGGTCTTTTAGTTTTTTAAGCTTTCAGTAATAGATTCAGTTTAAAGAGAACAAAACACGCTCTTGGGTAAAACCCGCTCATTTCTTCTTTAGATAGTCTGCAAAAAAACTAACTGCAAATTGCTCTGACGGACGCTTCCTGCATGTCATGCAGTCTTGCAGTTGCACTTACAGCAAACGTTTATTGCACACACTAACGAAGTCCTGAAGATGTTGTTTCCGTTTCATAACTCCTCTCCTTTTCAGTCTAACCTGATGCCAGGTCAAATTTTTTTTTTTGCTTCACGTTTGCACCGGAAAGTACCGTAAAAGCCGGGAGTTAACCGTAAAAGACAAGCCAAAAGATAGATGAAGGAGAAAATAACATAGTTTTTGTATATAACGCTGAATCGATAATGACAAAACAGATATTTTTGTGACGTTAAAAACTTGGCTACCTATTCATCATTTGTCAGAATGAAAAAATTCTTGTCTCCTCACGAATCACATTTCAACTCACGTATGTAAATTTGTTAAGCTCCAATATTACATCACATGATGAATTCACAAAGGAGGGTCAAGATGGCATTGCTGGAATCTCAGCTATCACCTAAATTTCATAAAACCTTTTCCAGTGAGAAATTTATTTAAACAAACAACATATTTGCTTGTAGATATTTAGAGGCAAAAAACCCTTTTTATTTATTGCGTGCGTGAAGGCGAGAAACCCAATCGTGTCAAACTACCATACGCAACAAAAGAAATTTCAGGGTCAAACCCTTTCCTGAAGACCCTTTTCCTTGAATAATGAAGCACAAAATTAATAGACAACAAGGTTTCTTTCAAATAATTCTTGGCTGTCACATTTCCAATTATTTTTTTACCTGAAGACTGTGCAGAGTTGAGCGCAAAATAAATATAAGATATCAGAATTGGTGTTACCATGCCTGTGGTTGGCTGATAATGTGGTGAGTGGGTTTCAAGCCGGTGAAAGTCACTTCTCCTAATATGCAAAAATAACATGCGAGCAGGCTTTCCGGGAGCACTCTGGAAGGGACAAGAGAGTGGAAGATTTCCCTCTCCGGCTTCGAGCTTGCTTCCGGAAAGTCTGCTTGCGGTCTAAGAGAAATGTTCTCGCAGTTTTAAAACTGCATAGAATTTTTCTCTTGTGACCAAACACCATGCTTTTGTGACGGACTTGATTTCTCTCATGATCAACAGCTATGTGGCAGCAACACCCTGAAACGCAAGAAATTGCACTTCTACAGGAAAGACACTCGGAAAGCAGACGATTACGACAGCAGGAGCATGAAGGAGATGCCGACATGGTAGCGCATTTGCTTGTCCCTCCGGGCAAGAGCAAGAGAGACGAGAGACCAAGTAGCGATGGAGATGATGAACAGGAGGGCGAGGAAAGCGAGATCGCCTCCAGAAATCCATTTGCTCTTTTGTCGGACGAGTAAACAGGAGTACCCAACCAAAGCGCTCCACAAAAAAGCAGCTCTGCAGACTGTTTTCGCGCTGGCTGGCTAAAAAACAATTCGAGTGGGAGCTGGCTGGGCTTTAACTCTAACCGCGTATGGCTCACTGGGATATGAAAAACATTGTTCCTGGCTGAACAAAAAAGTTCAGATTTTTTTTCCTGGCTAAGACTTTGTTCACTTTCCAGGCAGAAATTTGTCCACTGGCGTAAAGGTTTTTAGTTCATCTTCGAATGATTCAATTAACTGGACAGACTAATGATAGAACATTTTCTTTTACTGAGTTTCTGGCTTCTAAACAACCTCTCGTCACACAACGATCTCCTTTAAAGAAAAAGACATTTTAATTTCTTTTTTTTTTAAAGGAAAATAAAATATGATGTACTGGTGATAATAGGTAAAGGTCAGGCGGGATCTATTATATTTGAGACCCCAAGATTTACGGCAAAGGAAAACTGTCAGGGAAAAAAAATTAACAACAACAACAAAAGTGTCTTCATGTTTAAATAATTCCAAGGCCCAACTCAGCTTTCTTCCAGTTTAAGGAAGGGTTACGTTTTTACAAACGTTGGCTGTGTAGCACTTATATTTCAACAGACTTAACTGATTAGAGTGTAATGTGAAGTGCTAGTTTTGTACCCCGTATGAACCATGTGAGCGTTAGCCCTACTAATGGAAATGGGCCCACACAAGGACAGAAAAACTCTGACCAGTTGGGAATTGAACCCACGAATTTGAAAGCGAGCTCGAACTTCAAGTTTAACGCGTCTGAACACGATCGGCCCCACCGGATGTTGACCCTTTCGAGTTCCAAATGAAAATACGAACTAGACCTCGCATCTTTTTGTCATCGTTATTTTTCGAGCTTGACTTCTTATCGACCTCTAGGTCGGTAAGCGACAAATCGAGCACGATTTCAATCGACCTTGGATTTCATTCAGTTGAAAATCGAGATCGATTTCATAATACCAATCATAATAATTGGAAATAAAGTGGTTTATTAGTAGTATTTATTTTTGCATTATTTGTCCAAAACCTTTTTTCCCTTTTTTGTTTCCTTTTTATTTTGTTTTTGGAACGTTGCAGTGATATGTGCAAAAATGCCCAGTTCTCCTTAAAACCACGCAGTCCCTTACAAAGAGTGGAGTGGCAGGGGGCAGTAACGAGTGGAAACTTGGCGATTACATATTTTCCTCCCACGCGGGTAGAAAGCGATGGTCAAATATACTTTGGGGTTGAAGTTGAAAGTGCACTTAAAATCTGGCCCCAGTTGTTGAAAAGGTGGACTTATCCACTGAATAATGATAGCGCTATCGATCGTTTGAACAAATGCCGGGGGTCTGTACAGGTTTGTATTTTGGAATAAAAGATTTAAAAATTGTGAAAGCTTAAAAGAGTGCTTTCCTCGTATCTTTTTTCTGTCTTGAAAATTCAAAGATAGGAATCCGTCGGACGACGGACGACGATAAACAGAGGAAATACATAATCACCGTTTGGTAAAAATAACGGAGATCGGTTGTATAACTTCCCCCCCCCCCTCCCCCACCACTAACACGTCCGAATGTGTTTTCATTTGCTAACTTTGGTGTAATGATATTTAAAAGAAGAAAAATATTTAAGGGAACAATTATTGTTCCGCTAATTTGTAACAATGAATAATTTACAACGCTTGGAATAATATGGCTAATTGGCACGGTGCCATTGCAAAATTGTGCAAAACGTTCTTTTTAGCCTCAAAATACAACGTTTTATGAAAACTGCTTTTTTGCAGTCTTTCCAGCAGTTTTGCACAAAAAACTGAAAACGTTTGTCATAACAAAATATCACCCAACTAGTGGACTAATGCAAATCCTGCATTTTGATTGGCTACGCTACTAGAGGACTATTTCCAGCGCCTCGTCATTCTATGCTGTGGGTCATCTTGAGTGAAAAAGTAAATAACCTTGAGGATGGTGGCTAAAGCTACCTTACGGAACTCTTCAAAAAGAGTATTGGTCATAAGACTTCTTCTTTTGCGACATGAGCTGCAGTGCCTGTTAATTGGGCAATCATAAGGTTATGTTTGTTTGTGAGTGAACTAAGAATAACAAACGTCTTTTGAGAGCAGAAAACCTATGCAATGGTAGAGAAGGCTGGCTTGTTTTAGGTTTGGTACTGTCGGGTGATACTGTGTCACAAAAGGCAAGATATCTTTAGGGCTTTCGTGCTTTGCTTCAGCGCTGATTCCCTTTCTGTGAATTTGATGTCTGAAAGTAGTGTCTCAATCAGAAGTTTCGGATAGCCTCTAGCACGGAGACTTGATTTGCATTTGTAAATGTTCTCTAAAAGTTGTTCTTGAAGAGTTAGTGCGAAGAAGTCTTCGGGCTTCGCCCTTCACGTATCCTTTTTTGACACCCGGTGGGTGGCTAGAGGAAAAATGAGTGTACTGAAAGGTTTCAGTCGGCTTGAAGTGTGTTTTTATATCCAGAATGGATTGATTTTGAAAGCGTTTGCCTTTGTACACAACAGTGTCTAGAAATGTGGCTTCAGCTCCAATAATTTGTGGGTTACAATTGTCATTCGTTACAATCCAATAATTTGTGGGTGACAATAGGCCTTATGCATGATTACGAAATAGGCTCAAAATTCACCACCGAGCCTCGTTTGCACAAAATTATTCTCGTTATCTGGACATGGAATACTGTCCGCAGGTGGGTTTTCTTTACAAGTTTGCTCCTTTAGCATTTAGCTCATGTTAAAATTTACAAGTCGGGGCTTGGTGGTGAAATTAGGTAGTCAGACGTTATCGCGCATAAAGGCTGTTGTCCCTCACTATGATCGAATAATGTATGTATTTTCTATTGGTATGAAAGGTATTGAGAAAAAGGATAATGGTTGCGGCTTTAACACTCAGTCTAGCGTTAAATCAAGTTCTATTGTTCAGTGTTCCCCTAGGGATTCAACACCAGTGAGTTGACACTAGAGTACTGTCAACACTAGTGTTACACTGTGCTTCTCGCAAGTGTGACCGTGCAACGCCCGCTGAATTTACATGATTAAGGCTGTTCCCCTCGGAATTGCCTATGTTGGTTTTCACGTTACGTTATCGCCACGATGTTGGTGGACAAAAAGAAAAGTTCTCTCATTAGCTCCTTTTGTTCGTCCACCAGCAATTCTACATTGCAACATTGTTATTTGTGTCTCTAGAGATTGTTTGCAAACCACCTACAGATAATTGCCTATTTATAAGGGGTTTTGCAGAGCATTCATTTTCTCTATCGCAAAGTAGTCTACGAGTTACGCGCTGGGTTGTTTAAAGCTTATTTCGAATCCGTTGGTGACGTCCGACATCGAGGAAAACGAAAGACTAGCCGACACAAGAAGATAACGCGGTGAGTGTGCGACTTTCGAAGACCATGCGTTGGTTCAGCAAGTTTTGGGCTTTTTAAGTATTAATGTCAACTCAACTTGATCCTCAGAGAAAGAAACTCGAGGCAAAACAGGCGTTCGACACAGACACGGTCCAACTGAAATACAAAGGAAACCAAAAGCAATTTAAGCTCAACGCAGAGCTCGACAACATATTGGACCAGATACAAGCATCGAACTGAAGAAATCAACAGCAGCAGCAGCACAACCTCTCTCGTTACTGAGGACAAAAAAGCTCATCCACAAGCGGAAGCAAAGATCGTCGATTGGTACAAAGACGTCGAAGAATACGAATCCGAACGTCGGAGTTTGCGTCCACGAACAACAGGCAACAGAAGCGGCCAGCAAGGAAAGAAAGCAGGCAAAAGACTTCAAACGTGTCGATGAGAAACGTCAAAGGTCCGCTCACGCCTGTCTCTGATGATCAGATTTTTCGTGGTAAGTCTCAGTAACTTGCTTTAACATGTATAGTGATAATTGGATTTCTCGTGCTACTCTGCAATAGTATCCATTCTAAATGTATTGTATTTTGTTGTCTAATTAATAGGAAGCAGAAAGTGTAAAATGTACGTTCGTTTCAACGAAGTGAATTAGAACGTTAAAATAATTTGGTTACTATTTTCGCTGAGTGACGAGTAATGACCTGTAATAAGTGAACAAAATATTGCAGGCTCAGAACATCTGAACACTTTTGAAATGATACGCAGGGTATTAATCCTGAGGCGTTTGTCTAACGTTTGACGAAGTTTGAAGAAAATCGTAAAAGCCGATTTTAAGTTATTCGAGAGAGAAGTTTTTACGCCCAAAATACTCAATTTGCCGTTATTCTTACAATAACTTTCAAAAGAAGCGCTGCTTTTAATATATAGAAGAATCGCTTGTCATGTAAGTCTTTAAGAGGTATCAAGCTAGCTCTCCGTGAAATTTCATGATATAAACTGCTTTTGATGGCCGTTGACAAACTTCAACGGAAAGCATTATATTTCGTGGAATTTCGTCAAACTTCGTTTCCAGAACGTCTGGCGGTCTAGCTGAAAAACCGGTCGATGAATTTTTTATAAAATCCTGTATTCTGTAATTAAGCATATTTCCAAATAACTTGCCAGGCGCCGACAGAATTGAAGCTTTTTAAGACACTGAAAAAAAATTCCCAAAGTTCGGTATATTCTTTGAATCTCCGCTCACGTTTCTACAATCTCTTTGTTTACAACCCTCGAGCTGGCTCTTCCACATTCCAGCATGCAAAACTGGTTCCACTAATGAGTCCCAAGTATCACTTTGGTCACGCTCGCGTGGTGAGGCGTCGTGTTGGAAAATCACTTTTCACTTGTTTAGCCTGAAAAATGTTGCGTTTGAAAGCTTCAGCCTTTCTCTTCTTGCTTTCTCCTCGGAAAACCATTTTTTTTCTTACAACACGACGCGAATAACTTAAAATCGGCTTTTACGATTTTCTTCAAACTTCGTCAAACGTTAGACAAACACCTCAGGATTAATACCCTGCGTATCATTTCAAAAGTTTAGATCGAATAAAGCGTAAAACTGCTGCTAATCAAAAACCATGACGTCACTGTTTCGTTGCCCTGGTAACCTAGAACGCCATCTCAACTAAATTTTTAAAAACTTCAAACTTCCTTTGGTATGTGGTTAAAATTTCAAAGCTGTAGGTGCTTGCATATAAGAACTGTGGCCGTCTAAAGTCTAATGGTATAGGCTAAATTTTATTGTAGGGAGCCTCCTTAACATACAGTCGATGACTGTGGGACTGACTGTGGTCGATGTAGCTTTTGCGGTATCCCAACCAAACTGATGGGAAACCAAGTTGATCCAGATTTTTCATCTGATGTTACATAACAAAGAATGGATTTAAAAACATTTGAAAACAAAATACAAAATCAGTTTCTCGCTATACGTCATCAGACGAGTTAATTCGTCAATGCTTGGACTGAAAACGTCTAGTTGCACAGAGAGTCGGGGTGGGGGGAGGGGGGCTTTGCTGTCGGATGTTCGCTCATATCATTACCTGTTCGGTGGCACTGAACAAAAAATAATTGAAAAAAGCATGCAACTGAATCTAACTCTCTGAACTAAATGACAATCTCAAGAAAAGATACATACATGCATCGTACACTTCATATATCGTAGACTTCAGGACGTTCAAAGTTAGACTCTCTGTCTACCGAGATGCACTGCGTGCAGACACGGAGGTTTCGTATGATGTGAAACCTCCATTTCTCCGTCGGTTGCGTTAAATCATTCGTTATCGCAGACATCCATCGGGATTTGTTTTTAATTAGTGCTTCTTATTGCAGCCACATTATCATAGTTTATTAGGGACGACGTATTTTGTCGTTAAGTGTAATTCGCAAGCGTTTCAACGTGGGTTGGAGGACTGAGCAGTTGGACCGACAATCAAATCAAGAAATGATACGACCTGATCCGCTAAAGGCATTTTATTATTGGAAATTTTAGTTCGAGATCACTGGGAGCCCAAATCGATTCATTGAGATACTACAAACTTCTCACTAAAATTAAGTTTCCTGATGTCCTTTCGCACCAAGCCGAGTGACATTTGCATGTAATCTCTATTTAATTGATAGTTGGGTATTTACTTATTTTATTTCGATACTTGCTTGGAATTCTAATTGTTTCATATAACATTTGCATGAGATGCTTTTGTTTGGTTAGCAGTTAAAAGCATTCCTGAGAACAGTTTCGAATTGAACGTTACCCAAGTTGTTGTGTGACTGTTTTAACGGCAAAGGTTGCAGCAGAGCCTCAGTGATAGGCTTAGCTACATAATTCCCGAAAAATTGTCTAAAATTCTTTCCGGAATTTCCCAAACAAAAGCACTAAAATTCTTTTTAGAAATGTCTAAAATTCTCCAAAAACTCTCTAAAATTCCCGAAAATTCTTATACCTGTCGTTTCTTGTAGTGCAAAGTCTGCCATATTGGCTATCAAGCAAAGATCCGGATTCCGAAACTACGGTGAGAAACCGCTGCTTAGATGCACTGTATGACCCTTTTTGGTGAATAACCGCTGATAAGGAATTGATATCAACGGACGGACCCCTCTCCTGGTAGGTTGGAATACAAAAAAGCACGTTTAATTTTGTCAACGTTTTTGCCTGTGAAAAGTTTCCAGTATGTCGGTGAAAGTTCAAATTGCTTTAAAATTATCGAAATTGTCAATTTTTTTTTCTAAAATTCCCGAGAGTTTCTAAAGATTTTTTTGACGTCTAAAATTCCCAAAAAAATTCCGGAATTATGTAGCTAAGCCTGCTAAGTACTTAGTGAACAAATTTGCCAGGAAGAGTACAATCAATAATTAATATAGTATATATGTATTTTTTTTAAATCGTTGAAGACAAGCAAACGAGTACTTTTACCAAAAACGGAGATCGGTATTGAATGTACTTCATTGAATTACAATCCAAAATACCTGATAACATGTAAGTCCAAGAGCGGAAGCGGCGCTTTATTCATTGCAAATATATTTTTTTATTCGCCTGACCAGCTTTTCTAGTTTTGTGGCTTTTTTCTTTCCCACTCGTTACTTCAAGCCGAATGAAAACATAAACAAAGGCGCGTAAAGCATCTCGAGAGAGTCCTTAAGCAGGGCACCTGTCCGAGCTTCTCCGATTTATATAGCTAATCCATTTAAGCAATATGATGGAGACTATAGTTTGAGAAATGGTGACTTTATAATTCCACGCTTTAACACAGCGACGTACGGCAAGTATTCCATCAAATATTTTGAATGACCTTACCTGTGGGTCGGACTGTTTTTATGCTGTTCTTTAAATTATCCTCTTAGTAGTCTGAGTCATTTTAATAGCAGTTTTAGTCAGTTTATAATTAGGATAGATAGTCTTTTTAAAATTGAAATGTTATATGAAATGAATCATATATGAACTGCGGATATGAAATCAAGTGAAGCTATGATCTTCGCAGTTATGAACGCAATTTTTACAATTACGTAGAGAAGCCTGAAAAATTCAGGACTTCAACGGGGTTTGAACCCGTACGTAATTCTACGTAATTGTAAAAATTGCGTTCATAACTGCGAAGATCATAGCTTCACTTGATTTCATATCCGCAGTTCATATGATTCATTTCATATACCATTTCATCATTGATTCATTCCTCACGGGACCGTTGGAACCCACAAATGACCAGCTCCCAACGTCAGTGGCTTCACAGCTCAGTTGGTTAGAGCGTCGCACCGGAATCGCGAGGTCACGGGTTCAAACCCCGTTGAAGTCCTGAATTTTTCAGGCTTCTCTACGTAATTGTAAAACTTGCGTTCATAACTGCGAAGATCATAGCTTCACTTGACTTTTTAAAATTGTTAACAAGTGCAAATACTTAATATTATTTATTTAATATTTTGTTGTGTCACCAATTAGTATTTTATGCTAAAGTACTTTGACACTTCAATAAAGTTATTATTATACCTTGCATTAGCCTGATTACGAAGCCCCGGATAGGACACCCATCCCGGCTTATAAGTCATCCAAAACGACGTTTTCAGTAGTCCCTTAAACTTTAATAATCATCAACATTTTATTATAATAAGACAAAATTACAATATTTCTTACCCACAACTGGCATAGCTGTTCAAGATGGGCAACAATAAAACATAACCGAAAAGGCTTAAAGAAAGCAATAATAAAACAACAACAAAGTCTGCACTGAAAAAACATTTTCAAAATAAGAAACTATTACAAAATAAGTAAACGTAAATTACTACAAAAATAAAGTAAATCAATTTAATCTGAATCTAGAAATAAAGAAAGGAAAGAAAGATTAACTGGAGCTCTCTATCAACATTAACCCCCTCAGTCTCCAAAACCTTCAGCAGTGGTATGTGCAGTTCGTTTTAAAGAGGTTTACTTTAGTCTCCTTGTTTAGAAGGAGTCATATTCCAAATTCTTGGACCAGTTCTAGAAAAGGAGAGCAGTTGTTGACGAAGTCCTCATCTCTGAACGTAGAGCTTTAAGAAACGGTCCAGATAAGAACAATAGCAACAACGGCAACGAACATGTTGGAATTCAATTGGTATGCAAAAAGGTGATAACTTTTCTATTGTCTGTACTTACTTCTGATTGGCTTAAACAGCAAAAGTTAACAAAACTTCATAAAAGCAGTATTATATTCATCCTTACTTTCCAACCATCTTCCATCTTTCATCTGGTCTCAGTTTAAATGAATTCCACAGAAATCGTATGTGGGGAACATGTAAAATTGTAAACGTTTCTTGGCTTTTGTTTTCAACTCTTGTGATTGGTCAAAATCTTTTAACACAA
>JALIRR010001060.1:72500-84800 GCA_023091755.1 Montipora sp. Colony 1 RG-2022 | reverse complement strand
GGTTACGAGAGCTGCTACACTACAGCAGTCAGTGGCTCACCAGCCGCTGGTTCAGGAAAGGAGCCCGTGCTCCTTTCGGTGAGTAGGGCGTCGAAGTAAAGTTCGGGCGCTATCCTTTTCTCAGAACTGGGCCAGACGCGTCAACCATTGGAAGGGACACTTGCACATATGGTAATTATATTGTACACAATGAAGTATCTCCTTTGTCATCCCCGTAGCCCATACGTTAGCGTTATAAGTACTTTAATTAGCATATTTACTCATCCCTAGCCATAGCTAAGCCGAGGGAGATAAAAGGTATTTTCGTGAGCCGTGATCGGACCCTTTCATTTACTCGTGAAACGTTAATTGTTGGTTTCTTACATCGTGAATCGTGAATTTATTAATTAACGTGAGGCGTGATTGGAACGTTTTGTATTTTGTGAAATGTGATTTCGCCTCTTATGTCGGTGAAAAAGAATCACTTGTGATCGTTAAACGGAGGAATCCTAATGATTACAGACGTCCGGTCAGAAGGTCAAAGAATCTGCTGACAATCTGGGGATGAACTCTTTCAATGTAACTGTGAACAGATTCAATATGGCGGAGGTCTCGGTAGTCCAAGAAGTCACATTTCCAGTGACGGTCTTACTTTCTTGCGCAAGGACAAGCGCTGCTTTCCGTTATATGGTTTATGGTTAATTAAGGATTTGTATACCGCGCATATCACGAAGTCTCATGGCGGTTTACAACTTCTTTCTCTCGGGTGAGATCGGACGTCAGCTTGTAAAGGCACCTCTGGCAGCCGCTGCCAGTCCATATTTGATCTCATCCACCCACCCAACCCAAGCATTTTTATGAAAGGGAAACAGACCACAACACCGGGAATCTCTCCCCTACTCTTTCACGAACAGTGTGTGGTTTCTTTAAAGCAATCGTGGCATCAAGAAATCAACAAAGCGAAGCGAGACATCCTTTTTTTTTGCGGGGGCGAACGACACAGCCGCAAAGAAAGGTCTTGGCGGTAACATTGATGCTACTTTTATGCGATCAATCCGACGTGCGGCGGTTTGAAGAGTTTTTCAATAAAAGCGTAACGGGTTCGTGAGTTTAGGGTACGTTGATAGGTTTCATCCTTGCTGATGTTCTCATTGATTGTTCTGAATTTCGGTGACATTTCAATTAATAGACTCAAACTTGGAGTGCATTTGTTTTTAACAATAGAGGTCTCAATTCTAGAACTACTGGCCCGTTGAGTGCTATAAAATATACAACCACAACAATCTCTTACCATCAAAATCAGTTTTGACCAATGATTGTTAGGCAATGTTCTGTTCGCTTAAAAACAAAAGCAAGCGGGCACGCACAATTTCACCTCCAGATGTTGCTGAGAAAGTTAAATGTCTACATGTTTTCCTGCAAGGGACAGTCTCATCTGTGCACAAACGTACGGCCACAAAAGGAAAACAAATGGATCTGAAGGAACAGTTGCAAGCAAAACCACCAACTCCGTACCCATGATTCGTCGCGGATTGCACAAGTTAAATCTCAATATCGAATAACTTAATCCAAGGTCAACTCCGAAAGCCTTTAACCCTGAAGGTTGAAAATCTTCAAGCACCCTACGTGCCTACCATTAATTACAGCGCGGACTTTGGCAACCAAATATGAAAATCTGGCCAAGAGAATGACGGTTGGTCTGCCTACTACAGTAAACACCCGCATATAAGAACAAGTGGATTAAGAAAATCAGGCTGAAATTTGGCCGATAAAGCACCATATAAATAAGAACAAATTCAGCCTGATAAATAAAACATGTTCTTAATACAAAGGGAAAGGGTATTAGGATAAGGAAACAATACAGTACAGTAACTTATATCAAAGTACTATGGTGTTCAGGACCATTACAAACTATAGAATCTATTACAAAACAGCATTGTATGTTAATTAAACCTCTAGTAATATATAATTTGAAGTATTTCTGAAACCAAATTTTAAGAACATTTTAAGAACACTTTCAGGCTGATTTCTCACTAAGCACCCCTCGAATAAGAACACGATCAGCCTTAAACCTGAAAAAAGTGTTCTTATATGCGGGTGTTTACTGTATTTGTCACAGCCATCGTCCTATTACCTGGTGCCATGTATACTCGCATATAAATTGGAAAGATCTTCCAGAGGAGAAGGAGCTGATACCAAAATAAGCCAAAGACAATGGAAAATGCGTCAGGCAACGCTCGATGAGGCGGGAAACTGCAAAATATAAGACATATATAAACATGAACAAGAAATCTGACACTCTCCAGTCTGTAGGTGAGAGAATTGTCTGGCCATTCGAATGTGGCGAAGAGCAAAATTGAGATGTGGAAGACAACCCCAATGAAAGTGCTATGGATCAGCCATCTGATTATGACACTGAGTCCGAGGAGGAACCAGAGGAGGACAAAAACTTCAATAACCACGAATCGAATCAGGAAGTTGCGGAAGAAAACCAAGAACGCGATCACGACGGGTCATTAGAACGTCCAATAGTTCTGTTTTGTGGCAATAAGAGGTATGTCTAAGGCCTCATTCATTATGGAGAGATTAGGCATCGCGATTACGTGAAGCGGCAAACGCGAAACGGTGGGCTGCTGCTTGTCATAAGAGCATGAAAATTGTGTTATTCGAACTCGTCGCTCTCTTTTGAAAAGTTACTCGATACCTGCTGCTACCACGCCAGGAATGAGCTCATATCAAACGAGTTTCTTCCATTTTTGATAAAACACAAATTTTAGTCCGACGTTTGCCGTTTGCCGCAAACATGATGCTTTATCTCTCTTATGGTGCTTTCAAGTCCGTGAAGTGGCCAAATATTTGTCTGTTACTCGTGAAAATACATTCTTTTAGCACGTGAAACGCGAAAAGCCCGATTTAATTCCTGCGAAACGCGATCTCTACCCCTATAACCCCTCTAAGCATGCTTGGTCATCTCTTTCCGTGCTTAAGCGTCCATAGACATAATACGTGACATACTTAAGCATCCTTACTCATCCCTAGCCATAATTTAATAAGTGTCCTTAGTCATCTCTATCCATACTTTAGCATCATTAGTCATCCAAGCCATATCCATACTTAAGCATCCTTCATCATCCCTAGCCATACTTAAGCGTCCATAGTCATCCTTAGCCATACTTAAGAGTCCTTAGTCATCCCTATCCATACTTAAGTATCATTAGTCATCCGTAGGCATACTTAAGCACCCTTAATCATCCCTTCCACGCACTTAAGCGTCCTTAGTCATCCTTAGCAACACTTGAGCATCCTTAGTCATCCCTAGCCACACTTAATATCCCTAGTCATCTCACCCCTGGTATCGGTCCACATTTGTGCACGATTTATTTTCATGTTGCACGAAAAAAAGCAAGACTTTTTTCCTTCCAGACAACCAATACATAAGATCAGCTCTTACAAGAGGAGTCTCGAGGAAGCCAACTAACTGCTAAGACCTGTTATTGGATAGTTGTCACGTAAAGCACACTGGGAGGAGCTTTGCGTGACAACTGGTAAAGTAGGCTCTTACTATATCCCTCTGTTTCAAAGCTCGATTTTTACAGGCCTTCTTTTAACAGCTGCTCAGATTGCATACATAACTAAAAGTGACTAATATTTTATCGTATTTGGAAGGATAATAACTAAAAAAAAAAAAAAAAAAACCAACGGTGATTGTTTGTCCAAAAGAGTTCTGTTTGTCAGTTTTTCATTTGCCGTCACGCAATGATTTTCTTTACGTCGCGTGACAACCGTTTAAAAAGTAACGCCGGACAACAGCTTGGATTTTGTGAAAAGAAAAATTGAAACTTTCAGCTAAAGGATCTATTGAAACACAACTTATTAGCTTTACAAATACCCACTTCACTTAGAAGGTTCTAACACAAGGTAGGAACTCAAGACGTTGTTGTCTCGTTCGTTAGTGAGATCCAGCTTGGCCATCGCCATATCAAAAAGGGTCGTCTCTAAAATATAAACAGCTAAACAGGAGAGAAGAAGAATAGTAGTTCATATGTACTATCTTTTCGAATATGCGTCTATTAGTTTTGCACTAATGTTTGTGTTCTCTTATTTTTTAAGCTATCTAAGAGAAAATAAACTCCACAACAACGGCTGATTGGATCGAAGGCCATCCGTTCAGAGATTGTCACAACATTGCGCTGTTCATTTCTTATGCTAAGGACAGGGAGTGTGGGTTCAGAGATGGTAGAATCAGGTTTAACTCTTCTCTGGCCTGGTGTTCTTTCTTTTTTTTGGACTCCTGGCTTTGCTGTATCACTTCTAGTCTCGGTATCCCGTCTTGTTCTGGAACGACTTTTTGTGACCATGATTTCAGTCATGGCTCACGTTTTGCAATGGCAAAATGTTTTGATACCCCTATTCAAGATTATTCTTAAAGTTAGAGCGCTTTTCAATTGACTCTGTATAGACCGTTTGCATGAAACAAATAGAATTACGGAAAGCTAGGTCCCCGAAACAAAACTAAAATCAAAACTTAAGCAATTAAACTGACTAATAACTACAGACAACCCTGCAGACAATAACTACACCTAACCCAACAGACAAAAACAGCACAGAAGTTCACAAAGAGCAGGAGAACGCGAGAGAGCAAATAGAGAGCAAATAGGTTTTGCTTTTCGTTCTGATTGATTGAGAAAGTGACACGGGTTTTGCTAACCAATCCGGCGACGCAAAGTAAACCAAAACCAACTAAACAAGAAATACTTTCGACACTGAATTGAACACCAATCTATTGTCATTATTGTTATTATTTGCTCTTATTTGGTTAGCTTTGTGCCGATGAGGCTAAACTACAAATGCTGCGCTCGTGCCGGCGATGGATTGCGTCTTACCTTTAGTCAGTCATTTTATATCTCAAAGAATGTAAAGGGCTTCACACTGGCAACATGCTGTAACAAAACAACTAAGGACCAGATTTGATTTTCTTTTCAGTCTTTCATGCTTCGTCGTTATAGGACAAGTGCTTGGGCAAGGTTCTTCCTGATATGGAAAGGCAACAGATTTTTCCTTGCGAAACATTGCTAATATAGCGTAACAAGAGGTACAAATATACTTAACGTTGTCTTCCCATTTCAGATGTTGACTAATATACGTTCCCAAGAGTTTAGTACTAGGAACACGCTCAATGTTCTCGTTATTATTTACTGCGATCTTCATATTTAAGTCTTCTATTGCACGGGCAGATGACAACTGTTTTGTGGACAGGACCTTCATTTTGGTTACTAAGTTTGCATTGCCAGACCACTCCTCAAGATTACATAAGCTATTGTTTAAGTCACGTTTATAACTTTCGAGGTTTGATGGCTTGCAGGGCTTGCAGTGCACATATAGTGTTGTATCATCCGCGTATTGGTGACACTGCATGTTAACGTAGGCGTGGAGATTTGCAACATAGAGGTTGAATATTAAAGGTCCCATGATCGATCCTTGTGGCACACCAAAGTTAACTAACTCTACGACGGTCTGATCTTTTATCGTCCACTTGGACAAATGCCACCTGTCAGTTAAGTATTCGATGGTCCAGTTAAGGAAAGATTTTGAAAACCCAAGATAATTGAGCTTCTTCAGGACAGTTTTATATTTGATGGTGTCAAATGCTTTTTAGAACCCGGCGAGGATCATAAGTGTAACCTCTCCCCTCTTCAAAGCTTTGATAATTTCGTCCCTTATCCTTAAGAGTACAGTGGCTGTCGAGTGGCCTTTCCTAAAGCCTGATATGTTATCTTTGAGCAAGTCGTGTGAATCGATAAAAGGCACAACCTGTTGATGGACAAGTCTTTGAAATACTTTCGATAGTACTGGCAAAATGGATAAGGGCCTCATATCTGATTCACTTGCAATACTTTCACTTTTTGGTATCGGTGTTATTCTAGCAATCTTCCATGCCTCTGGGAAAGATGAGATCTCTATAGAGGTATTAATAATATGGGTAAGCGGGCCAGCGATGATATCTGTCACTGGTTTGATCAATTTAATAGGAATTTGATCTGGGCCGGTAGATGTATCAATCCGAAAAGATCAAAGCCGCAAAACAACATTTCATCATTAACAAAGCTTTATCATCTTCTAAACCTAAAGAAGTTTGGCGAGTAATACACCGAATCCTTCACCCTACGTTACAGCCCCTGAGACTTGTGTAAATAGCCTTAATAGATACTTTGAAAATACTGCTCAGCGCACTCTCGGATCTACCAACACCGATCCTAAAGACGACTTATTCAGTTTTATTAACACATTGCAACCATCAGAACCGGAAGAGGAAGACTTCAAGTTGCGGCTGGTTACACCAAGTGAGGTGGCCAAGGAGATAAAAAGGATTCTTTTAAAAGGCTACGCACTTTGCGGAATGCTTGCCATACCTGTGGAGTATTAATTTCATGCGCTTTGTGACGTAACCTATTCCTTTCAGTCTGGAGGCTTCTTATTTCATCATGATGTAGCCATGGTTGAGATCATCAACAACACTCAATTCTTGTTTCTTCTTATTCTTCCAGTCCCAAATTTCATGCATGTACTTAAACCGTAATGTTCTATGATCCTTGCAGCCAGGCGTAAAGGCTCTGAGGGAGGTTGCCTTCCGCAACTCAAAGATTATTCCAAAGAACTGTCCTACCGTAACTGAGACTTTTCCATTCGGCGGGCGGGCGTTGTCAGGTGCTATAAGCCATGGAGCGGATCAGTCACACAGATCATTGTAGCCTTGCTTAATTGTCTTCAGTTGCGGGTCAGGGCCACACTGCAAATAACATATGTCAGCGTTCAGGACTAAATTTCAGCATCGCTTTCAGGTCCTTGTCGTAGGAGGGCACCAGGGGATACCCAGCCCAAAGCACAAAATATTTGAGTACGAGATAGCCAAGTCTTTGTAGCAGATAAATCAGCTTTTGCCGCTGACTCTGTCGACCGAGGACTATGGGTTTGATATTGACGCTGCTACAACTGGAAAGCGAAAATGACGTGTTGTTGTGTCTGCATGCATGAGAAGAGGTGCTACGTGTTTGCTCTTATTCAAGATACATATTGAGTAAACGATCAGAGAATTATAGCCCTAACACTGAAAGATGGAAGAAGGAAAAATACAAGAAGACTTTTATAATAATAGAGGAGATGAAGCTCTTTATGAAGTGAAACGACTTCTTCATCCCATAGCACCTATCTATGAACAGTTCCGAGTTGGCCGAGAGACACGAAATCCAAACAAATGCACAAGGCTTGCCTGGTTTGGTTTCAAGGTTTTCTTCTGCTTGTTCGGATTATGGGGACACCAGGCATGGAACTACATCCTTCGCGTTGTATTCAGTATCACCTGTCTCTATCAAGCTGTTTTCGTGTTGGTTTCATCGGATTTCACCTTGTGTGCCGTTAACAAGAAGGAGCAAACAGTTCCAAAGGATGCTGACTCTGAAGCTACGCGAATATTCTATTGCGTTACGTGTGCGGCCGCTGTCATCTCATATGTTGTTTTCGTAGGTTCTTTCATAGCAGCCAAACGAAAAGATTCGGCCTTGGTATCTCCATCACAGTCCATGGTGGATGTTTACAGTACGGACGTCTACTTATTGTTTATCGTTGCCTTTTTTATGTTTACGGTTTCAATCCCGATAATCTTATATTCCCCATTAAACAATAGCAGTTTCGTGGTATCAGGAGTGGTAACCATAATTCTCGCTCATTTGGCGTCAGTGAACACATGTCACATCTTCGCAATCAATTCTCTTGCACTTGGTAAGTTTTATTAGTGTTGCCTGTAAGAGCGGTGGCCGTGTAGTGCATTTTCGATAATTGAGTCCAGCTTTAACATAATTTTTTTAGTATTTTGTGTTTGATCGCGGTTGAGGTCCAGAATATTCTACTCTCCTGCGCTCTAGTCTCAGGTCATTTCCGCCAAGAATATTCCGTTTTCAGTTTTCAAAATACGTTTTTTTTTTGTTTCTCTTGAAACCTTATTCCGATTATTCTGTTGACCCTAAACCGGAATAGGAATAAAGAGAATAGACCCAACAGGACACGCCTTCAGATATGTGATGGCAGTTTCTTCGAAATCTGTACTCTGTCATCTAGTGCCTCCCACCATTTATTCTGAATGTCACGCAGCTTTCTCTGAAGAGTGCTGCATGCCTGTCTGTATGTTGACTTGGCTGACTGACTGTCTGGATTGGATAGAAGCCTTTGACAGGCGAAGCGCTTTTCATCCAATATCTTTTGGATCTCATCGTCATTTTCACCAAACCAGTCTTTGTTTTTTCGGGTTGAGAAGCCTCCCACTTCTGCTGCTGTCTCTTGTAGTGTGGTCTTCAGGTCTTTCCAGAGCTCCTCTGGCTCTGCAGCTGATGTTGTGCTTGTGAGTTTATTCTCTAGTTTTTCTTTTAACTCCCCAAATCCAGCTTTTTTGACCTACGGCCCCTTCCCTCTCTTGGTGGGTTTGAAGGCCATCCTGAGGGATGCGCGCGCTAGTCTGTGGTCGGTGTAACAGTCTGCACTGGGCATGACGCGTGTGTGTTGTATGTCTTTGACATCTTTCTGGCATCTTTCTTACCAACTGAGATATATGCTCTCCACAACAACGTGGTTCCATATTCTTTGCGATCAGTGGGTGCGTTCTTTCACGTCCCTGTCAATTTTTGCGTATGGAGGCTGTACTAGCCCAGGAAAAGAGGCCAAAGACATAACATTACTGTCTAATGATGCAATCATCAGAACTGAAGCAGATGCTGAGCAAAGGCCGCATGATCTTAACACTCATTTTGAGACCCTGGTTTTTGGTCCGGTCTGGGGTTTGAATCCGCGACCTTCCACTCAACATCTGGACCTCTTACCAACTGAGCTAACCAGGCGAAGGGGTCAGTTTGAAATCAAAACATGCATAGCAGGAGCCATAAGCTTTGACTTTGACAGCCTATTAAGATGGTTCGTTTTTTCAGCTTTTCAACAGAATAAAGCAGGTGTGGCACCAAAGTGACCCCATGCTCAAAAGAGTTGATTTAACGTTTTTTATATATAGCGAGGAAAAGATATTCTGGCCGTTTGGCTCAGCAGCGACGAGTGGCCTAAAAAGGTCTAACAATCTTGTTCAAACTCGTTGCCAGGGATTTTCCCTTGGAAACTAAGAGGGAAGCGTGCGACGCTTCCATCGAACTTCGGCCATTATCAAGCTAAATGTGAAGATAACAATCATTTTTAATTATGTTATTCTTGCTTGTTTTTTAACACCCCTTTTTTACATTTTCATACTTTACACACTTTTACTTCTTTGTTTTATAGAAATTTTTATCTTCACTTTTAGCTTGATAATGACCGAAGTTCGGTTGAAACGTCGCGCGCTTTTACCGTTAGTTTTTACTTCGATCAAATAGCTTTAAAATACCATTACTTATAACCTAGGGGGGGGGGGGGGGGGGGCCCTGAGAAAACGTGCACGCTGGGACAACCTGGTTTCCTTAGAAATCCAAGAAGGAGGGAGTGATATGGTAGATCGGCAAACTGGTACTTGCTTGTGAGTTATGGGTATGTTTTCCTTAAATCTATTCAGATGTACGCGCCATTCCATACGCAGCGAGTGTGCATGCAAATTGTTACATTGATACAATTGGGTAATCGCTTGCTTTTCCTATCTCATTCTTACGGAGAATCCCTTCTCTGTTGATTCTATCAATTTTCCAGGTACGTTTACACAGGACACCTTTAGACTCGTCCAAAATATTCAAAATGGCCATCTTGATGACATCATAAGAATCCATGAAGATTTGTGCAAAGTAGTTTTCAACACGGTGTCAGCCTATAATGTGTGGTTTGTGCTGCACTGGTTCACTTATGGAGCAAGTGTCCTATTTGGTGCCATATGCATATCTGAACAAGTTACCTCGAAGGCTTCAGCAGGGTGTATTACTTACCATGCAACTGTGATTATATGTCTTATTTATCTCTTTCTACTTCCCTGTATTTATGCTGCAAAGATAACGAGCCGCTGCGCTGGTAAGAGGATTTATGACAACAGGAAATTACAGACTGCCAGGAGTTCCTTTCTGAATGGTCGAGTGAGCGCGCGAAAAATCCGAAAAAGCCGAGAGGGGTTGGGGAGAGGCAAGACATGTCAGTCTCTCTCTTCCCGTGTTTTTCCTCCCTCCAGTCCCCCCGCGTTGTTGATGGCTCGAACTCGATTCAACTTGAACTCTCGATTATTCAGACTGAAGGGATTCTTACACTTATTTGCAAAAATGTATCGAAATGTAGAGACACAAGGGCAAAAAACGCACGCATACAACGCAAACTCTAACTCACCACACAACAAAAGGCAACCTTTCCCATAACCTTCCGTCTTCCATTCAATGTTGTCGCTTTATGTTGATCACTTGGTCCATTTGCCAGGCAAACATTGTACAGAAAGAAGGTGATGGGAAAGCTACAATGCGTGCGAAGCTAAATATCGCGAGTGTGTCCACTACTTTTGCAGCTAACTGTAGGAGTCTACAGAAAATATAAAGTTAAATATTAAGGAAGATCATCTCCAGCATACAATGGCCATTTCCGAGTTTATGTCTGCCTCCTTTTCAAAGCGAGTCTAATTAAGTGCGAAGTCTTCTTATCAAAATTAGTTTCCATTCATATGTAAATTAAAGTAAAACTAGTTACCATCACAAAAACTTCGCACTTACACTCGCCTTGAAGAGGAGGCAGACATGAACTCGGAAATGGCTTATTCATTATTACAGTTGTTTTAGGTCAATTGAATGAGGAATATTAATATTTCGGTCATAAATTAATCATGTTTTAACTTAACTAGTTGAATACAGTTTTTTGTACTTCTGCACTCTTAGATGCCTGGTAAATCCTCAGCAATCTTTTACAATCATATTACGACGACATCTTATTCCGATTGCAAAGAGGGCAAGCTGCGATTAAAAAAGCATACGATGTTTACACTAGCAAAGCAAGCTAGGACTTCGAACTTATATCAAACTGCCTCAGCGAGAAAGAAACTACCGGTAACTGCAAGATTTGATTCGTGTCACGAAACATGAACAAGTTTCTCCTATAATACACTCCGGAAAATCGTAGACTTACTAATGGTGCGACGCTAAAAAGCTTGCAAGACTTTCTCCATTGCGGCAGCTTTCTGGCTCCGTCCGCTCATAATCTTACTAATAATTGGTTCACTGGATCTCGGTTACCAGCCATTTTACCTGCGTTTGACCTTGTTTGGAAATGAATGTGGCAAATGTCACTCAGCATAAAAATTTTGCCGCCCCAAAGTCACATCACTTTCCGATCGTTTCTTAAACTTAAATAAAATTTAGCAAAACCGAAGGTTGTGAATTCAAAACAAGTATTCCTTTTTCCCTTGTTGGCGCTACGCGCTCCCTGGCTATTTACCATCTCGTATCCAACGTGGGCTCATGGAATATATAATTACTAATTATTACAAAATGGACACATAAGGGTGATGCAGATTTGATTGCCTCAGCGCGGGCTATGGGATATCAACCATTGTTACATACCTAGACTTTGTGATGCACGTTATGAGCTATGAGCTATTGAAAATGTTGATACTGAGACTATGCTTTTGCTTTCTGAATTTGTGGCCGAGTCTGTCATCCCTGTTTATGATTTGCGCCTGAAAAATCGATTTCTGACCAATATGATTTCTATCAGCTAATCTAATGTTTGATTTTCAAAGTAAAAAGAAGCGCTGTAATATTCAAAAATTACTAATCTTCAATCGCTATGCTGAACCTTCGATATCGATGGTCCTTGTGACTCAAGTTACCCAGAACACCTCGCGAATTTGGTGAACAATACCGATACCACCTTGCGCGCCCTGTTAAGCAATACCGATACCACCTTGCGCGCTCAGTTGAGCAAATCGAGATTGCTTTTCCCTTTTCAATATCTACCAATTTACATATTTTCCTTTTTTACGCTTCTACAGGTTGCCTCCTTTGGGCCAAAACCGTGCGGGGGTAACAAGACCAGACTGGATCTGTAATGTTAATTGTTTCTTCTCTTTGCTTTCGTAGAAATCTGCGAGAAAATAAACTGTACAACCTCAGCTGACTGGATTGAAGGCCACCCGTTCAGAGATCGTCAAAACATATCCATGTTCATCTCTTACGCCAAAGATAGGCGGTGTGGGTTTAAAGTTGGTAGAATTACGTTCAACACCTCTTTGGCGTGGTTTTCCTTTTTCTTTGGTCTAACAGCTTTGATGTTTCATTTCTTCTAGTCACCATAGCGTGCGTTTCCCTTATCCAGCGGAATTAGTAACCTTATTGT
>JALIRR010001060.1:50000-52500 GCA_023091755.1 Montipora sp. Colony 1 RG-2022 | reverse complement strand
ACTCTTTCTGTTAAAAGGCGCGCAGTTAAAAATTAGGGGATTGGTGTCCGGTTTCACTGTGCGATCGATATTAGGGAGTTTAAGCAAGAGCAACGGCGATGGCACGTCAGAGAACAATGATGTGATGGGTTGATGAGGAAAAATAATAGTCAATTCTTTGACGAAGTCTGCCAAACGACAACCTAAATATTTTGATTTAAGGTTTTAACGAAAACGTGAACACATCAAAGTAATTCCAGGCTTTCGCTCTCTATACTTCATTCCACGGCACTCCTGTCAGTCCATTTTTAGCGTAATTTGTCAACAATACAGAGTGCAAGTGAGAGGCAATTGTCGCAAAATAGTTACAATTGCGCCAATGTTTATAGTAAGTAAGTGACGTTTTCGCTGTCGTAGCCGTCATTAATACTTAAACTCCCTATTAGCTCCCTTCCAATTTCAAATTCTAACATAAGTGAAGGCCACAAAGTTAGCGTAGGAACGTTTATTTCCGAATTTCAACTCTACAGGTTATTGACTGAGTGCCACAAAGTTCTACTCGCATACAAGAGGCCATTTGAGCCGTCTTGCAGTTTAGCTTGATTTTAAGAGAGTATACAGTTTTCGAAGAGAATTCATTACAAGTCAAATTCATGTTTTCGAACGAGAATATCGATTGCAAAGTTGAAAATTTGAAGAAGCATTAAAATCAAAGGAAAATAAATGTAAAGTTGAAAATGATTTGAACTCGGAGTCCTCCTCGAAATTACACTACCCCGGATGATCAGATTATGGAAATAAATGGTCCTTTGTCACAATAGCACGAAGCCCACGACGGGATAACACCCTTGGGACAACACTTCTGACTCGTCAGTGTGTAAACACTTCTCCCTCTACAGCATCCTTGTCCTCGTCTGTTGTACAAGCTAGTACCACAGCAAGCACTGTTACTGTTTCCAGTGTAGACGCGACCACCGCAGCAGCGCTGTGTCGTTGTAGTGTACACCATTCTCCCACAACATGCTTGGGGTCTGCCGTAGCTGGTTTTGGTGTATATGCGACCAAGGCAGCACAATTGAGTCCTTATGTTATACCCTTGGGTTCGACAGCACGCGTTGATGGTACTGTTTCTGGCGAGGACACGACCTTGGCAGCACAATTGACTCCTTGTGTTATACCCTTGGGTTCGACAGCACGCGTTGATGGTACTGGTTCTGGTGTGGACACGACCACTACAGCAGATCTGTGTCGTTGTAGTGTACGAACTGCGTCCACAACATAGGCGAGGTTTTCCCAAGAGGGTTTTGGAGTGGATGCGGCCATAGCAGCACAATTGAGTGTTTCTGTTGTATAGAGTTGTTCCACAACAACTCTGAGTCCTTGTGTTATACCCTTGGGTTCCACAGCACGCGTTGGTGGTACTGGTTCTGGCAACGACACGACCTTGGCAGCACAATTGAGTCCTTATGTTATACCCTTGGGTTCGACAGCACGCGTTGATGGTACTGTTTCTGGCGAGGACACGACCTTGGCAGCACAATTGAGTCCTTATGTTATACCCTTGGGTTCGACAGCACGCGTTGATGGTACTGGTTCTGGTGTGGACACGACCACTACAGCAGATCTGTGTCGTTGTAGTGTACGAACTGCGTCCACAACATAGGCGAGGTTTTCCTAAGAGGGTTTTGGAGTGGATGCGGCCATAGCAGCACAACTGAGTGTTTCTGTTGTATAGAGTTGTTCCACAACAACTCTGAGTCCTTGTGTTATACCCTTGGGTTCCACAGCACGCGTTGGTGGTACTGGTTCTGGCAACGACATGACCTTGGCAGCACAATTGAGTCCTTATGTTATATCCTTGGGTTCGACAGCACGCGTTGATGGTACTGTTTCTGGCGAGGACACGACCTTGGCAGCACAATTGACTCCTTATGTTATACCCTTGGGTTCGACAGCACGCGTTGATGGTACTGTTTCTGGCGAGGACACGACCTTGGCAGCACAATTGAGTCCTTATGTTATACCCTTGGGTTCGACAGCACGCGTTGATGGTACTGGTTCTGGTGTGGACACGACCACTACAGCAGATCTGTGTCGTTGTAGTGTACGAACTGTGTCCACAACATAGGCGAGGTTTTCCCAAGAGGGTTTTGGAGTGGATGCGGCCATAGCAGCACAATTGAGTGTTTCTGTTGTATAGAGTTGTTCCACAACAACTCTGAGTCCTTGTGTTATACCCTTGGGTTCCACAGCACGCGTTGGTGGTACTGGTTCTGGCAACGACACGACCTTGGCAGCACAATTGAGTCCTTATGTTATACCCTTGGGTTCGACAGCACGCGTTGATGGTACTGTTTCTGGCGAGGACACGACCTTGGCAGCACAATTGAGTCCTTATGTTATACCCTTGGATTCCACAGCACGCGTTCATGGTACTGGTTCTGGTGAGGACACGACCACTGCAACAGAGCTGGGTGCCAATGGTGTACACACTGCTTCCACAACATCTTCCCAAGGGGGT
>JALIRR010001060.1:15000-20000 GCA_023091755.1 Montipora sp. Colony 1 RG-2022 | reverse complement strand
CTTCTATTACCAGGGTATCACTAAGGTCACCGAAAGATAAGGCAAAGCTACAACAGATTAATGTCAATCCAAACTGTTTTTTTCCTTTGGAAGGGTAAGCCTGCCTTCTATAAGTCTTCAATAATTCACATTTATTCTCACCTTGGATAACAGAAAACACGATAGCAGTGAATGGATTTACCTGAAGCATCTACTTCATGTTCATCAACTTTTTTGGGGGGACGACTTGCATCATGATTGGTTTGGCTCATGTGAGGTTGTAATACACCACTTATAGGTGCAGGTTGCCCTGTTAAGACATGACCAATTAATCAGATTCAAAAGCCTGCTTTTTCCCTTTGATTGCCACTCTCACTAAAAGACTACCTCTAAAAAATAGGCATCTCATATACCATGGCCAAAAACACAATCACACACACCAAGCATTACCGGTAAACCAATCACTGTTGCTCGAAAGAATGACAACTTTCAAAAATTTACATCACTTCATTATTAGTGAACATGTTTTTAATCATGAAATGTGTGCCTCCATCCAGGCCACAAACTACCTTCCCTAGTCTTCACAGTAATTTCTTCATATCCCAGAAAGTTTTATGACAACTGAAATATAATTTGTAGCAAAGGAGATTGTATATTATATCAAACCAAATAAATGATTTAAATTTTAAATGAGTGCGCATGCAGGTCTAACAAGAGTATGAGCTCCCAATAACTTGATCAGGCACTCTACCATTGAGCTATAAGACTGGAGACTCACAGGGTCTAGGCTATTAAAGTGCACTTAACCCCTAAATTTGTTTTCGTTGAAACCAATAATCGAAATACACACATGATTTTCACACTACAACCGCAAGAGTCTGTGAACAGAGTTAAATCCTTAATTTTCTATGATTTTGCATTGTCGGGAAATCCCGGTGGCCACTAATGTTACCACAAGCCTGACAATCAGGGAGAATGGGAATAGAGATGTCAGTTCAGGAATCTATCACACAGTTCCGAAAACGGCAGGTACAAAACATGGGTCTCAGGTCATATGTGTCGTTCACAGATATCAGTTTTACCAATTTAGAAACAAACCTTAAAATTCATTAAAGCTAACCTTAGGACTAATTCGACCTCAACAAGATTTTTAATGCCTAAGGTTAGCTTTAATGATCGAATGTTTAGTTTTGTTTCTGCATTGGCAAAACAGAGACCTGTGCATGTTTTGTACCTGCCCTTCCGAAAAGAAGAAGAAGAAGAAGAAGAAGATGAATAGAACTTTATTCAATGAGGGTGAAGCGCATTGATTACTGGTCGCCCAGTAGTTTTCATAATGGCCCTTCTTGAAAATGAGAAGAACAAATGGTGTGATCATCCCACCTCCAAACTATTAATTTTTTTTCGGTTTAGGATTGTCATGTCTTCTGACTTGATAACAAAATGACTTGAAATGACAAATAAATGCAACCATACATGTCTGAAAATCACATCTCACAACAGTCTATGAGCTAGAACACTGTTACCTAAACAATGGAAATAAAACTAACTGTCACAAGTGAAAGTAAAGATAAGCAGAAACAATGAGATCTCGGCCATCAAAGATCTGGAACTCCCTATAAAGTGTACAGTAAACTTTATCATTTTTTTACTATTATACTTTCAAGAAGAGCTTTTTAATTAGCCATACCTGTAGTATCATTTATAACTTCTTCATCAGAGGAATGAACACTCATCTCTTGTTCTGCTAGATATTAACATATGAAAAGGAGACATGCATCAAATTTACATGTAGCTGACAAGATGGTTCACCACACTTTTGTATGACTGTGAAAAAAATAAGTTGATTTAAACTTAAGGGAAACACTTGCATAATTTGATGTAAATGACAATTTTATTTTTGTTATTTTTATTGCTCCCTACTGTCACAGTCTTTGCTGGTGTGCATTCGTGCATAAGCCAGGTGCAAACCATGCGCCTTGCACATCAGTCACTCAAGTCATTTGTTCTGTTCACACACTGAGCACCTTCCGTAGGATTCGTGCAGATCCCAGCAAACTGATCTTTAGGGTCTCTATCACTGTAGCTCTCTCTGATACTTTCTTGATGTTTTCTACCATTCCCTAAGTCATGTCAATCAGTTTGCAGGTGGAATTCACTGAATCTTTAACAATTATGTCTAGTCTGTTCACTGTAAAAGAACTTTCCATCAGTATTGACAAGCATGTCCCACATGATGGTGATGCTGTTTTCTTTACTGTGCATCACAGACTCTGGCTCGTGCTCATACCACTTGTCTGTAACCTTGACATCATGATCTTTACAGATGCTCCAATACAGATATGCTGCAGTATTATTGTGCCTGGAGATGTACCGGTACTCTGTTTTGGCTAATACCTCACATCCAGATACATTTTGGTCCACTGTCTGTTCGCTTGGAATTGTGTTTAGTTGTAACTTCTAAGAGCAACTACTTCACACGTCCTTGCTATTTGCCGCCATTTATTATTATTATCATCATCATTATTATTATTATTATTATTATTATTATTATTATTAGTAGTAGTAGTAGTAGTAGTAGTAGTAGTAGTAGTAGTAGTATTTTGCTCTACTGAGGGGGGCACTTTTATGCCTGAGAGGCTCTAGGGGTAACAGAAAACTAGCAACGAACATTCATGAGACTGATTTTGAAATTGAAAGAGGACTTACCAGACTTTCTTAATCAATGTATTGTATATAACTCTGCTTCCTAGCTGGTCTAGTATAGTACGAAATCCTTTTCCCCTCGTTCTTTTCTTTTTTTTTTTAGTTTTTCTTTTTGTAGATTTTTATTAAATTAGTATGCAAAGACCAAAGAGAAAGACACAGATTTAATGGAATTTTTTTTTCTTTTTTTTTTTTAATATATAATGCATATTAAATGATTTATTATTTTATGATTATTACCATTGTAAAATTTAAGACTTTTCTTTGAATTTGTTAATAGTTATTTGAAATTCATTATTATTATTATTATTATTATTATTATTATTATATAATAGCAGTATTGTACTTCTAGATGCTGAGCTTACTAAAGAACATAGGGCGTATTAACGTAACCTATGTTCCTTCAGGGATTATAACTTTCTATAATATATTAAGTGCAACATAGTGGAAACCTAATAACATTAATTGAGACCAGCTCGTACGCCTGTAAAAAACTAATTTAAAAACGACGTCCTAACGTTTGCTAGAAAGACTGGCAACTGGTTACTATTGATTTCGCTAACTATTTACAGTCCGTCTTAAAGTCAATTAGGCAGTAACCTTGAATATCCGAGCGATGTGGAGCGTACTTGAAATGACCGATCTCTGCATTAGCCTTAAGATTTCTCTGCACCTAGAACCTAGGAGCACCATGAGGGATCTTTCCATGTCCACACTCCAGCCTCCCAGCACATCAATGATCACATTGTATTGGTTGATCTTATAATCCTTGCACTCTACTTTCAGCTGCCATCGAAGCAGTCCATACTTGAGTGTTTTCTCATCTTTCTTGCCATGATTCTCGACCCACGGGCAGCTCATCTCGATGGTACTCACTGCCTTTTCCCGATGGTTGACTATCGTTGCATCCACCCAGTTTGCCTTCACCTCGTTATGCTCTGCGAAGACGGGAATATCCCAAAACGCTTGCACATCTTGAGATTCATACAATGGCTTGGGTTGTATCTTGGAGTACCACGGGGGGACCTCATCAACCAGCTTAAGGTCTCACAAAAGCTCAAAGTACAACACTGTAAGACCGCATTATGCCTCTCAAGGTATACCTATTTACTTTGGGCAAATGTTTTACTTTTGGAATACGGGAACTGTGTACTAAATCTGTCCAATATTTACCTAAACCGTTGATAAATGGAGTTCTAGTCGCGTGTGTGGAAATGTGTGAATCATTTTGTTACTTAGGACGCTACTTTGCCTTTAACATGTCTAACAACCAACACATGTCAGAATTGTCCTCTCTTGTACAAGACTTGATGTGTGACATTGATGAGAAACCACTCCATCCCAAAAACAAACTTCTGCTGAACAGCCGCTACGTCCTATCTAAACTGTCCTGGCATTTTACTGTAGCTGACATATCAAAAACCTGGATAATAGCAAATCTTGATTCTATAGTGAATGGCTAAACCCGAAAATGGCTCGATATCCCGATATCTGGTACACTGAGTAATGTTTTTCTAGAACGCCATAAATTTGGTCTTAATATTTGTCCTCCCTCAGTTAAATTCACTCAATGCCAAACAGTTCTCTGCAATTCCTTAAAAGAGTCACAGAATGATTCCCTAAAAGACCTCTGGAAGTCGCCAAGCAGTCACACCAGTATTCAATACCATGTCTTCAAATCTACCAAGGAACTGCAACACCACTTAACATCTCAAGGTTTCTTTTTTACAAATTTTATCAAGCACTCATTGTCATCTGTTAACTCTATTTGGTCGCCTGCCCAGTCTCATCTACCCAAGAACATCTACAATTTTACCATTCGCTACATCAACAACTCCCTTCCTACACATACGAATATGACAAGATGGGGATTATCACAAAGTCCTGATTGCTCCTTTTGCCTTAACCCTGAGTCACGTACTCCTCCACATTGTCACTGGTTGTCAACATTACCTTGATCGCTTCACCTGGAGACACAACTCAATTCTCAACTTCATTGCCAACTCGCTTCAACTTGTACAAATGTAATTAATGATCGCTCTTCACTCTATGCTGATGTCAATGGCTTTCCGAGCCCTTCAATTATAACTGGTGACAATTATCGTCCTGATTTTCTTTTCCTAATACAGTCCAAGTGCCTATACATTCTAGAACTAACAGTTGGTTTCGAATCTAACCTTAAAAACAATGCAGTACACAAAAATGAAAAATACATGAACACGGTCAAAGACATGAGAAGTAACTACAGATGTGTTAAATTTGTAAACCTTTCCATGAGCTCCCTTGGTGTTTTCTCCAACGAATGCTCTACGTTC
>JALIRR010001060.1:7500-12500 GCA_023091755.1 Montipora sp. Colony 1 RG-2022 | reverse complement strand
GACACATATGTAATGGAATTTTTTTATAATGCATATTAAATTATTATTATTATTATTATTATTATATTTATTATTATTATATTTATTATTATTATTATTATCATTATTATTATTATTATCTGTAATACTGTCAATGATGTTTACGATGAAATCGTCCACTACAGGAGGAATATATTCAATGTTCCATCGGGCCGCGCAGAGAAGAGTTTCACAATAGAGCGTCGATTAGCACTCTGGAAACAAGGGGATCTTAATTTGCTGCTTAAAGAAGTGAGGTTTTTTCAAGGGAAATTTGTGAATTCCAAGAAACCTAGATAGGTTGAAGACATATCCAAAGTCTTCTCAAAGCTGGTTCTGCAAGGAAAATTGACAGCGGCAATGAAACTCCTAGATAACAAGAGCTCGTCCAGTCTGCTCAACCTATCGCAAGATGTCCTGCAAAGGCTACAGGACAAGCACCCAGAGGCAGCTGATATCGCACAGGAGAGTTTGTTACACGGCCCAATTGATTATATTCCGCCAAATGCTTACGACCTCATAGACGAAGAATCAATCTACAACTCAGCAAGTAAAACCAAGGGCTCAGCCGGACCATCTGGAATGGACACAGAGCTGTATAAGAGAATCCTGTGCTCTAAGAACTTTAAGACCAAGGGTAAAATTCTGAGAGAAGAGTTAGCCGTTTTCACAAGAAATCTGTTAAGGAAATTGTACCACCCATCCTTAGTTGAAGCGTTTACGTCCTGCAGGCTTATCCCGCTCGATAAGAACCCGGGAATCAGACCAATTGGCGTTGGAGAGGTACTAAGGAGAATAGTGGGGAAAACGGTCAGCGGTTTCTTAAAGGAGGAAATAAAAGAAGCGGCAGGTCCCCTACAAGTCTGCGCTGGTCATAACGCAGGAGCGGGGGCTGCGATCCACGCAATGAGTCAAGTGCTTGTTGAAGAAGGAACAGATGGAATATTGTTAATTGATGCTAGTAACGCTTTTAACCAACTGAATAGGTCAGTGGCTTTACACAATATCCAGATCATGTGCAAAGAAATGGCACTCTGTTATTAACACGTATAGAAGCCCATCTAGACTGTTTATCTGCGGGGAAGGTGAAATACTTTCTCGAGAAGGCACCACCCAAGGAGATCCGCTAGCGATGCCGTGGTACGCACTTAATACATCTATAATGATTCAGAAATTGAGGGACCACTGCCCATTGGTTAAACAGGTGTGGCTAGCAGATGACTCAGCTGGAGGGGGAGTATTGTGCAGTTGTATAACTGGTACAAGCATTTGAGTAAGGTAGGACAAAAGTTTGGATACTTTGTGAATGGGTCAAAGAGCTGGCTTATTGTGAAGTCTGGGGAACTTGCAAAGGAAGCAAAGAGGGTGTTTGGAGAGGAAGTCAACATAACGACTGAAGGTCAGCGCCATCTGGGAGCAGTTATTGCGTCGCAAGAATACAAAGATCAGTATTGTGAGGAGAAGGTTTGGGCATGGAAAGAGGAAATCGAACGTCTCTCTGAAATAGCGAAGAGCCAGCCTCATGCGGCGTACATTGCTTTCACAAAAGGCTACAAGTCGAAGTTCACCTACTTCATGCGCACGATAGGATCGTTCGAAGATTATGTCGACCCAATCCAGGAGGTGATTGAGGATTTACTACTTCCAACTTTGTTCGGTCAATCAGAGCCTCTCCCTAACGAGGTGCGCAGACTTGCTACCTTAGCAACGGGTCAAGGGGGTCTAGGCATTCCTGATCTGAGATCCGAGGCACCGCAGCAGTTTGCTGCCTCGAGACTATTAACCACCGCGCACGTAGATTCTATTACATCACAGAGTTCCATCATGGTGCCAGGAGAAAGATCTATGGAGGAGCTAAAGAGGCATCAACAATCACTTAAGAGAGCAAGTGCCAAAGAGAAAATGGATAGCATCGATTCAAGCCTCTCCCCAGACCTGCTGCGACTGGTCAACAAATCGAGAGACAAGGGCGCAAGTTCTTGGCTGAATGCGATGCCCCTCGCAGACCAGGGTTTAGCCCTGAACAAGCAAGAGTTCAGAGACTCGCTACACTTGCGTTATGACCTGCCCTTAGTCGATCTACCAAGTCATTGCGTATGTGGGGATAAATTCACCGTTGGCCACGCCCTCTCTTGTAAAAAGGGGGGGTTTGTAGCACAGAGACATGATGGTGTACGGAACTTGTTAACGACATTCATCGACAAGATCTGCAATAATGTCGAAATCAAACCACGCCTTCAAGCCCTGGACAACGAGCGATTTCATTTGAGGAGCGCTTTTACAAGTTCTGAGGCAAGGTTGGACATCAAAGTGGGAGGGTTCTGGGCAAGAGGAGTTACAGCATTTTTTGATGTAAGAGTTACGCACGTCAACTCCAAGTGTTACCAGAGCAAGCCAACATCGGAAGTGTTCAAGGAGCAAGAAGAAGAGAAGAAATTCAAGTACCAGCAGAGGGTGTTAGATGTAGAAATGGGTTCGTTTACACCTTTAGTATTTGGAACCAATGGCGGAATGGGAAACGAGTGTCAGTGGTTCTTAAAGCATCTCGCAGACAAGATAGCCCAGAAAGATACCGAGTCTTATCATATTGTAATCACTTGGCTCAAGACACAGATTTCGTTTGAACTCTTAAGATCGGTACATGCATGCGTTAGAGGTTCACGAACGCCATTTAGTAGCAAGATAGAGCAATCATTACACTGTAAAATAAATGTAACTAGTGCGGATATTTGAGATACACGGTCTATATGTTTTTATACTCGGGGCGTTTTATGGACACTGGTTTAGCCGTCATTAGTATAATTCGATTGTATGATTTTAATATCTCTGCATCATGGAATTCGTAATTTTATAGAATTTTGAATTTTTTTATTATCAATCATTTCTATTTCTTTTAATGTAAGTAAGTGAAATAAATAAAGTTGTTTTATTATTATTATCGTAGCTGTTTTCCAGAGCGTTCTTAACGACTCCAAGGGCACTTACAACAATGGAAATTAGTACCTCTGTTCTCATCTGCCACGTACAGGCTATTTCTGTCTCCAAATCCTTGTATTCGGACAGTTTCTCCAATACCTTAAGGGAAGTGTTTTTATCCGATTGTATGGCTTCGTCAATAAAGGTAACCTTGTTTTCCCGTCTTGCATTGCTGCATTCCTTGCAGATATCTTGAACATAATGTCTGGGCGGTTTGCTATTATTGTTCTGTCTGTCTGGATGGGCATATCATACAGGATAGCGATATCATCTTTTTCTACTACCTTTTTTGGATCATGTTCATACCACTTGTCTACAGCATCTCCCTTGTATTCCCTGCAGATATTCCAATAAAATGGGTTGCAACCTTATTGTGCCGCTGGATATTTTCTTTGCAAGTTCTGGAAAGCCTGATATAATACGGTTTCTATGGTTTCTTGGGATTTATTACAAAGGCGGCAATGAGGGTCAGTGTCATCTTTAACAATATGATGCTGGTATATATGCTCGGGTAAGGAGAGTTTGGTCTTGCACCGCTGTAATTAGTTCCTCTGTTTCTGATTTAAGCCCACTCGATTTGAGCCACTGGTTTGTCAAATTCATGTCAACATCGGCTTCTCTTATCCGTAGGGGTATCTACCATGCATTGCTTTTCTTCCCATCTTTCTGTAGTTGTTGCTGGCCCTGGCGTTTTGCGGTTGCCTTGATTTTCATTGCATGCAGAACTGCCGCTTCATCATCTCTTGGGGTCGTCTCTCGAAGGTCTACTTTGTGTCTGTATTTTTCAGCCTCTCTTGGGGTAGAATACAACTTTTTCTTGTTTTCACGTGTTGAACCAACTGAAGGAGACGATCATTGCTTGATGTCAAGTAGGCATCTAGGCCAATAGTGGTAGTCTTCTAGGTCAGTTTTTGTTGGACAACACCTCATCCGCCATCTGCTTATGGAAGATATAATCGATCAATATCAGCTTTTGGGTGCTGCATTTTTGCCATCATGAGTAGCTTTCGGGTTTTAGTGTCTAATCCCAGGAGGAATCAAGCAGACGGGGCGAAACGGAATCAACACGCCTATAGGTAATAGGGGCGATAACAATACAAACCAAGACAATGCAAGTGAAGGTGATACCAGACAAGACAATGAAAGCGTGCTGGGTTGTCTTCCAGATTATCTTCCAACTGCCGACCATCTCTGATCAATTAGGGAAAGCGAAATGATGCAAGTACAATTGCCTTATCATCATCAACCATAATTAATGCTTACAGTGAGATTGTCAGATGGAAAAAAATGTGTTTCTGGTACCATATGGAAAAATGGGATGAGACTTTATAGATCAAGTGACGTGGCACATGACTGGAATAACTCCTCTGATAATTGTCATGTGTCTCTCAAAGCCGTTTTTCTCCTCCTTGCTGCAGGCCTACAAATACCAGGGCCAAAGTCGAAAGCTAAAGATCATCAAGATGCCCTGGCTAAGCGACTCGTCCTGTGGAGAGAAGGCGAAATCAGCAAACTACTACGCAAATGGAGAATTATTCAAGGTCGAATTGGAAAACTGAAAGGTTCAGCACCGCCCGATAAGATGAAAGTGTTTGCAAAGCTTGTGCTCGAGGGCCAAAGTAATGCAATGTTACAGTTTGTGAGTAAGTCATCCAGTGGCAGTGTGTTACTCCTTACAGATGACCTGATGGCAGAGCTAAAGGAAAAACACCCCAATCCACAGCCGGCCAAATTAGGCTCTTTTCTCTTCAGACCTATCAATGATGCAATCCTAGAAACACTCTACTCAGCAATTAATGGTGATATGGTCAGGCAAGCTGCTTTGGGAATGAAGGGAGCAGGGGGTCCATCAGGGATCGATGCCAATGGTTTTTATAGAATTGTTTCTAGTAAGTCTTTTAAACAATCATCCTCAAGACTATGTGAGGCATTAGCAACAATGACCAAGATCTTGTGTACACAATATATCGATCCTAGCACCATCGAACCTCTAATAGCAAGTCGTT
>JALIRR010001060.1:0-2500 GCA_023091755.1 Montipora sp. Colony 1 RG-2022 | reverse complement strand
TGGTTGTCAACAAAAATTGGACTATGTGACTGACGCAGTGGTAGTCTATACCCACATTCCACCCATGTTCACCACAGAGTCTCCAGAAGCTCAGTGGTTAGAGCATCTGTACTAGATAGTGGGTTGTGGGTTCAAATCCAATCTGGGGTTGAGCTTTTTGCGAGTTCCCATTAATTTTGACGATGCACAATATCCTTCATGTATTTCTCACATTACTTGCTTGGTAGAATGAATATCGAAGTTAAATAAAATGCCGCTACATGTAAGAAATAGTTGCAAATAATAATTTATTACTGTATGACTTAATTTATATTCTCTGTAATAGCATATTTATTTCCTCAAATATTTGAGTATTTCTATAAGAATGCCCTTTTTCTGTGTGATCTTTTGTTTATAAAACTAAATAATTATTAATTATTTCAAAAGTTATTGCAAGACAGGGTGGCAAGGAAAAAAATACACCGTAACACCACATTTTAAGGGAAGTTACACATATATCACCAACAGCAATGTGCGGAATAAAAGTCATTTAAAAAGGACACTTAAATCATTGTGACATCAGCCTTGTAAGTCGTTTCTGATTGGTTTCCAAAATATAGGGAAGACATTTGCATATACTCAGATTTAATTCAAAGTTTTCATGCACCTATATCATAAAGAAACATTATTGTGGATTTCCTGATTTGCCCAACACTTCAGATCTGCATTTTACCAAAATTTTCTGAATCCAACAAGGTGGCCATAAAAATCACATATTCTTGGATAAATTAAATTTTAGTCTTCTCCTTGGAACAGCATTTATAAGAGTTGTCACCTCTCGTGCTCTTAGCGAATAAGAAAAGAATGAATGGGGTTCAAAAAATCAAAGGTGGGTACACTGCAGAGATGTACAATACAACACAAAGCATACTTTATTAAAGGCGCTATGTAACATTATTTTATGGTGTTTGAACCCAACTATACTCACCAAATATTTCATTTGTAACAAAATATGGACAAAGTGCTCCTTCCTCACTGAGCCCCACAACTCCCAAAACAGACCACCGGCCACTGTTGAATGACTTGATTTCTTCGTTTTCAACAATAATCGGGGCTCCAATGACACAATACTTATCAACAAATTCGTCCTTTTCACTTCTCACCAACTTATGCTTCTTATTGTTTCCTTGGAACTCCAATTTGAGTTTAAGTTTCTTCGACCCAATAAACGAATAAGCTTCCAGGTTCGACGTAAGTTCTTCTTTTTTTGGAGCTCTAAAGGTAAGACCAATCACCTCGAAGTTAATTCCGGTTTCCCCAACAATATCACGATCCATTGAAAGGAACGAAAAACGATCAAACCTCTTGACGGTTAAACCGGTTGGAACCCGGTATCCGTGTTTCCTTGAAAAGCGATGCAATTGAGTTAGTGTTTGGTCGCAGTGTATGTTCTTAGCTACATCAGAAAATGTCACAAAACAAATCGTCTTTTTCTTGGCCTTTTCGACGAAGACAGCACATGCAATTCCTTCAGTGTGGCAGAATCTGCTGGAAGAACCTGGAATCTGCTTTCTCAAAGCATAAACAGCCTTGAACGGATCAATGGCTTGGGAATAATCCCTACCTTTCTCAGACAGGGCCCAACTTGTGTTATTCGACATTCTTCGTCTAATTAATTAAGATGTCAACTCTACACATACAGATTACAGCCCAGTCAAAACAAAAACGAAATATCTGCCGCCTAGAAAAGTTCATTGATAACAAATTTAAACTGTGAGATTGGTGAATCGAGACGAAAATTCGAGACACAACTACCGAACGGTGGGGTTACTGGGGCCTAGAAGGGCCTTGAACATGACAGGAAAAGGGGATAAATGAACCACAGGTCAACCACCCTCTGTTAGTGGGGGCCGTTTCTTGGCTTGTGGTTCATTTCCTTTTCCTGTCAAACAGGGCTGAATAACGTCTGCGCATATGCAAGCTGTCATGACAACAGTGATCAAATTTCGGCGCGAAGGTGATATGTTGTTCTTTCGTCTTGTTGAAGGTAGGCAAGTGAAAGAAAGGAAGAATCCTTTCGTTTTCGACTCAAAAAGGGAATGCTTTTTTTCTCCACTTTCACAAGTAATATTTTGAAGACTTCATGACCTGCATCGAAAATTTTCTTCCAGGAAATGCTGGTGAATATGACCTTTCTTTCAACCCATTTTATGTTTCTTTGACGCATTGATTTCAACCGCCACGAAGCAAAGCCATATCTACTTCGTTTTCGATCCTCTGCTTGGCTTGAGTGAAATGATGTTTGGGGACATTGATGGTGATATGAATGGTATTTAAAAAGTACTGAAAAAGGTGTGTATATACTACAACGTAAATTAGTTAAATACTTATTCAAAGAAAACCCACGCGTTGCTGTCGTATAGAATAACGAATTACAGTAAATTTCACTGTCCTTTGGCCGGCTTCTTGTACTCCTGAGCCTGTTCTTCGAATCATTTCACATGAGCTTCCTTTTAAAAGC
>JALIRR010001059.1:65000-84820 GCA_023091755.1 Montipora sp. Colony 1 RG-2022 | reverse complement strand
CGCGAGTCGTACAACTCGGTCTCCCGGTTTGTGTCGCCCCGCGAGTCGCTCAACTCGGTCTCCCGGCTTGTGTCGCCCCGCGAGTCGTACAACTCGGTCTCCCGGCTTGTGTCGCCCCGCGAGTCGTACAACTCGGTCTCCCGGCTTGTGTCGCCCCGCGAGTCGCTTACAACTCGGTCTCCCGGTTTGTGTCGCCCCGCGAGTCGTACAACTCGGTCTCCCGGTTTGTGTCGCCCCGCGAGTCGTACAACTCGGTCTCCCGGTTTGTCTCGCCCCGCGAGTCGTACAACTCGGTCTCCCGGCTTGTGTCGCCCCGCGAGTCGTACAACTCGGTCTCCCGGCTTGTGTCGCCCCGCGAGTCGTACAACTCGGTCTCCCGGCTTGTGTCGCCCCGCGAGTCGTACAACTCGGTCTCCCGGTTTGTCAACTCGGTCGCCCCGCGAGTCGCCCCGCGAGTCGTACAACTCGGTCGCCCGGCTTGTGTCGCCCCGCGAGTCGTTCCACTCGGTCTCCCGGTTTGTGTCGCCCCGCGAGTCGCTCAACTCGGTCTCCCGGTTTGTGTCGCCCCGCGAGTCGCTCAACTCGGTCTCCCGGCTTGTGTCGCCCCGCGAGTCGTACAACTCGGTCTCCCGGTTTGTGTCGCCCCGCGAGTCGTACAACTCGGTCTCCCGGCTTGTGTCGCCCCGCGAGTCGTACAACTCGGTCGCCCGGCTTGTGTCGCCCCGCGAGTCGTACAACTCGGTCTCCCGGCGTTCGTGTCGCCCCGCGAGTCGGTCTCCCGGCTTGTGTCAACTCGGTCTCCCGGCTTGTGTCGCCCCGCGAGTCGTCACTCGGTCTCCCGGTCTCCCGGTCTTGTCGCCCGCCCCGGTCGGCTTGTGTCGCCCCGCGAGTCGTACAACTCGGTCTCCCGGCTTGTGTCGCCCCGCGAGTCGTACAACTCGGTCTCCCGGCTTGTCTCGCCCCGCGAGTCGTACAACTCGGTCTCCCGGTTTGTCGCCCCGCGAGTCGCCTCGGTCTCCCGGCTTGTGTCGCCCCGCGAGTCGTACAACTCGGTCTCCCGGTCTCCCGGCTTGTGTCGCCCCGCGAGTCGTACAACTCGGTCTCCCGGTTTGTGTCGCCCCGCGAGTCGCTCAACTCGGTCGCCCGGCTTGTGTCGCCCCGCGAGTCGTACAACTCGGTCTCCCGGTTTGTGTCGCCCCGCGAGTCGCTCAACTCGGTCTCCCGGTTTGTGTCGCCCCGCGAGTCGCTCAACTCGGTCTCCCGGCTTGTGTCGCCCCGCGAGTCGCACAACTCGGTCTCCCGGTTTGTGTCGCCCCGCGAGTCGTACAACTCGGTCGCCCGGCTTGTCTCGCCCCGCGAGTCGTACAACTCGGTCTCCCGGTTTGTCTCGCCCCGCGAGTCGCTCAACTCGGTCTCCCGGTTTGTCTCGCCCCGCGAGTCGCTCAACTCGGTCTCCCGGCTTGTGTCGCCCCGCGAGTCGTACAACTCGGTCGCCCGGCTTGTCTCGCCCCGCGAGTCGTACAACTCGGTCTCCCGGTTTGTGTCGCCCCGCGAGTCGTACAACTCGGTCGCCCGGTTTGTTTCGCCCCGCGAGTTGTACAAATCGGTCTCCCGGTTTGTCTCGCCCCGCGAGTCGCTCAACTCGGTCTCCCGGTTTGTCTCGCCCCGCGAGTCGCTCAACTCGGTCGCCCGGCTTGTGTCGCCCCGCGAGTCGTACAACTCGGTCGCCCGGCTTGTGTCGCCCCGCGAGTCGTACAACTCGGTCTCCCGGTTTGTGTCGCCCCGCGAGTCGCTCAACTCGGTCTCCCGGCTTGTCTCGCCCCGCGAGTCGCACAACTCGGTCTCCCGGCTTGTCTCGCCCCGCGAGTCGTACAACTCGGTCGCCCGGCTTGTGTCGCCCCGCGAGTCGTTTGTGTCGCCCGGCTTGTGTCGCCTCGCGAGTCGCTCAACTCGGTCTCCCGGCTTGTGTCGCCCCGGTCGCCCCGCGAGTCGCTCAACTCGGTCTCCCGGCTTGTGTCGCCCCGCGAGTCGCTCAACTCGGTCTCCCGGCTTGTGTCGCCCCGCGAGTCGTACAACTCGGTCTCCCGGTTTGTGTCGCCCCGCGAGTCGTACAACTCGGTCGCCCCGGCTTCGTCAACTCGCCCCCGCGCCCCGCGAGTCGTACAACTCGGTCGCCCGGCTTGTGTCGCCCCGCGAGTCGTACAACTCGGTCTCCCGGTTTGTGTCGCCCCGCGAGTCGCTCAACTCGGTCTCCCGGTTTGTGTCGCCCCGCGAGTCGTACAACTCGGTCGCCCGGCTTGTGTCGCCCCGCGAGTCGCCAACTCGGTCTCCCGGTTTGTGTCGCCCCGCGAGTCGTACAACTCGGTCTCCCGGTTTGTGTCGCCCCGCGAGTCGCTCAACTCGGTCTCCCGGCTTGTGTCGCCCCGCGAGTCGTACAACTCGGTCTCCCGGCTTGTGTCGCCCCGCGAGTCGTACAACTCGGTCTCCCGGTTTGTCGCCCCGCGAGTCGCTCAACTCGGTCTCCCGGTTTGTGTCGCCCCGCGAGTCGCTCAACTCGGTCTCCCGGTTTGTCTCGCCCCGCGAGTCGTACAACTCGGTCTCCCGGCTTGTGTCGCCCCGCGAGTCGCCCCCGCGCGCGAGTCGTACAACTCGGTCTCCCGGCTTGTGTCGCCCCGCGAGTCGTACAACTCGGTCTCCCGGTTTGTGTCGCCCCGCGAGTCGTACAACTCGGTCTCCCGGTTTGTCCGCCCCGCGAGTCGTACAACTTTGTCGCGAGTCTCCCCCGGCTTGTGTCGCCCCGCGAGTCGCTCAACTCGGTCTCCCGGCTTGTGTCGCCCCGCGAGTCGTACAACTCGGTCTCCCGGCTTGTGTCGCCCCGCGAGTCGTACAACTCGGTCTCCCGGCTTGTGTCGCCCCGCGAGTCGCCCAACTCGGTCGCCCGGCTTGTTTTTTCATTTCTTGTTTGTCTATTAATTTCTGGTAGGTGCAGAGATTGAAACCCTTGTCCCCCGACCAATGACATACTTTTGTATCATATGACACTTTTGTGTCATGGAATGAATCAACAAGCTCTGGTTTTCCTTTCAAGAGCTAATAAAAATTTGTTCTGAGTTATTGTCAATATTAAACACGGGTGGCACAAATAGTTATATAAACTATAAATTTCGTGGTGCACCTAAAAACAGGTAAGTGTAGTATTAAACCTCTAAACTTATGTTTAATTTCGAGAAAAAACAGTCATCATCAGACTAGCATAATATTGGAAGTTGTAGTGCTAAAAATATATTTTAAAAGCCAAAGGAGTTTGTAAAGTGCTACTATGATCAAATTTTTATCCCTTGGATTTTTAGGCATATCATATAAAATTCCAGGAAAGGTTAAAATGCCATTTACCTTTTGAAATTATCTGCATTGTTTCCGGAGATATTTAAGTTTGAAAAATGTGTAAAATATGCAAATTAGTTTACTGATAACGTCATTCACTCATGTCATATACAAAAATATGTCATACAAAAATTGCACTCATAACTGCGAAGATCATAGCTTCACTTTATTTCATATCCGCAGTTTATATATAATTCATTTCATATACCATTTCATTATTGATTGATTCCTCACGGGACCATTGGAACCCACAAATGACCAGCTCCCAACGTCAGTGGCTTCATAGCTCAGTTGGTTAGAGCGTCGCACCGGAATCACGAGGTCACGGTTCAAACCCCGTTGAAGTCCTGAATTTTTCAGGCTTCTCTACGCAATTGCAAAAATTGCGCTCATAACTGCGAAGATCATAGCTTCGCTTGGTCACTCAACCCCATATAAAATGAAGCATATATAAATATAAATAGAGCTATCTCGGTCAATTTCCAGCAGAGACCATTGAAACTTGGTGGAGTAATAGTTCTACAGGCAACACACCTTCAGCTGTAAAGAAATTGGTTCCCATGGCAATACACTCTTTTCCAGTCCCCTCAAACTTGATTCAATATTTTTGGTGATTGTAAGCTAGAAGAACATTTAGCCAGTCCACAAACTTGACCTAACATATTTGTATGCTTGCAGCATCATACAGATGAGACACCATTGACAGATATCAAAATATTAATAGAACGCCAAAGGTTGCCAGTAAAGCCTTTGATATAAAGGAGGTCTGGAACCCAGTATGTTGCCATGGTACCAAAACTGGTATGCTCATATTGTGGAGCACATCGAGAATCGTACTGCAAATAATCAAACATTTTATGCAAATTGGCTAGGAAATCTTTTTCCATCATATTTAATCATAATTTGGTTGAGTTTATGACGTCATCAATTGGCTAATTTGCACATTTTGAACTTATGTATCTGGAACAAAAAGATATTTGAAAATAGTAAACAGCAATCTTCTTCTCATACAGACTACATGTTTGTCTTTTAAATGGCTTAGATAGGAAAGATGCGAATTTCGTCATAGTAGCACTTAAAAGGGCAAAGCTCAAAATACATGTAAACATAAATTAATATGTGAAGGGGCGTGTTTTCCTCTTTATAAACGAGTCCCGGAGAAAAAAAAAATCACATGGGACTACAAAGGTAAGCGGACAGAGCTGATTGTTGGGCTCTGCCGGTCAAACGACTTTTATTTTGTCCATATGGCAAACTTCCGGACTGCTCACATCAACCCACTTCCCCCAAGAATCATTATACTTTTGAAGAACGATCTCTCCATCAAGATTAAATAAACCGTTCCTTGACCTTTTGCAAAAACGTCAAGGTCGTTTTCGATTTTGATTATCTTCCTTCATCAAACTGAAACAACACCCACAAAGCAATACAAACAAAAGGTCAGTTTGGACATGTTCGTTGAAATCGACGTGTAAGATCAATCAGGATCATGCAAAAATACACAAACGTTATGCAAATTTGATGCCAAATCAAGGCAATGGCGGCAGTGATTTCCTATAAAGATTGCACATCATTTGCAAAGGATGGCTAAAAAATAAACCGATATCAATGAATTAGAAACGTACGAACCTCTCTCTCTCTCTCCACCGACGTCATCTTGGAAGACGAGAATTCGGATTAATACTTCGTGTTAAATCCCGGCTGTTGTTCCCGCTTCTGGAAATCGCACGTGCTGCCGCTCCACGGCCCCGGTTTACAGACATTTTGTTAAACCCACTGCCCCCCAGGGCCAACGCACTGTTTAAAGGTCGTTAAATCCCGCCTTTAGCCGCATTAAATCCCCGCTAATTCCCGGGGATCAGGTGGCCGGGGTTTTAATTGACTGTTGCATTATGCAAACGTTTGGCTCTTGGCCTCCCTTGGTAAGATTCACGAAATTTCCTCTTCAGCTATAGAACCTTTTCAGTTGCTCACTGAGATTTCAGCAGCCGCTTGTGACACTCGGCTTTGCATACAAACAATTTGTTGCTCGCATAGCAGCTGGTATTTAAGTCCAACGAAGAGCTGATTATTTCAGCAAAATTATGGGTACTATTGCCGAAAATAAATACTCTTTCTTGGGCAGGTTAAAGCGAAGAACCCATGAAACATTTTGAGATTTTGTTCACTACCTTTTTCGGCGTTTCACTCGCCATACCTCATACATGCTGCTGCACGGAAATGTCACTCAATCTTCGCGCGAAAATTACATCACGCGCAGTTCACTGATTTTATTGGTTGTTTTAATATCATGGACAAACAATGGGAAAGGAATGTGGTTTGAATGTGAGCAGCCATTCCTTTCTGGGGAGTGTTGCGTGACATCCCGAAAGACGGCTGCGCGGGAGACTATGTTGGTTTCCGAGTATTCATGATTTTGATTTATGCAAATTAGAGGACTTGTGACGTCACGTAGTGGACACAAAATTATGTAAAATCACAAAATATGGAATATCTTTGCAAAATACTAAGTCTGCAGGGTTGATGTGCTGCGAGAACTACACATTGTGATTAGTGATCATGATGGCACCATAGGAACATACACGTTACCAGACCTCTACCTTCCCGAAATGATAAATGCCTTCTTTGTGCTCCAGAGTCTAACAGACTTCCTTGTGCTTGTGCTGTGTAATGTCCATATTCACTAAAAGGCCGAGAGAAGATCAGGATACGGGATATTTGGGTGAAAAAAATTGGGGATACGGGATTTTTTGCTGGGGGATGGAGAAATTGCGGAGATAAAGGACATTTTTTAAAATACGAACGCATTGCGTACATGTGGTAGTGCAGCAACTTGACAGTGTTTTTTGCCATAACGGTCAACTGAGCTGCGTTTTTTTTTTCAGGAGATTCAAGTTGTCCTTGCGTAATTTGTAGTTCTTATAGTACGCGATATTGTTTTGGTACCGTAAATCATTACAGTGCCATGGTAGATATCTTAGCTAAATACCCCCTGAGAAGACATGTGGTTCAGTAAAATACGAAACCCAGAAAGATTGAAGAAAATAAAAGGGAATCGAGAAACATGTGGCTTCCAGGCTGACATGTTGATGAGTTACAACTTCTTTTTCACCACAACTTTAAGCGTGTACTCTTAACTTCTGACAGCTTTCCAAGACCAATTTTCACTGAAGTTAATCCCTTTCCGGCTGGGTTAGTATCGGGATGGGGGGCGTCAAAGTATGCGACTTGCCGGCAGGAACATACAACCCAAAATTCTATTCTAACGCTCAAAAAATGCGAACTAAGCAACATACAGATTTTGTTAGCCTGCTTTATGCAAAACAAATATTGATATGTAGTTTTTTAAGAGAGCAGAAGACACTTTTAGGAACACTGTTATTTTCAAAGAGTTAATTTCACTCCAGTGCTGGAGTAAAAAACTGGAGTAAAATAAAGCGGAGTAATATGTACTCCTAAGAGGAGTTAATTTAACTCCACCAAGAGTAAATTATACTCTCACTAGTTAATATTTAAATGCACTGACTTTGCTAGAGTAAATTTTACTCTCCCTTCAGAGTAATATAATGTGCTGGAGTTAATTTTACTCCTATTTATCGGGATACTGAGTAACGTTTACCCCACTTGAATTATACTTTTTGAGAAAAAAAGTAGAAGTGGATTTTACTCCTATGTATTTTTGTAGAGTAAATTTAAATTTAGCCAGTCTAAGATGTGGAATTAGGTTTGTTTTATTTTTGTGAAATCCTCTGGTTAATTCTTTGTTTTCAAGGAGTTGGAGTAAAAAAGTGGAGTAAACTAAACGTAGTAAAATTTACTCCTCTTATTTTGTACTCCACTAATTAAGAGTAAATTATACTCCCTTCCAGGTCAACACTTTTACAGGATTAAACTCCTAATTTAGTGAGTGAGGGTTAATACGATGAGGCCGCTGGGAATCTTGCTGGTTTTTTCGTTTTGATAGGACGACGCGCTAAGAAAGAAAGATCGTTATCCTCCGCCATCTTGGATAACGCACTTTAGTATCACCCAACTAGTGGACTAATGCAAATCCTGCATTTTGATTGGATACGCTACTAGAGGACTATTAGTAATAGTCCTCGAGTATCGAAAAGCGGGACGCTTTCTTTCGTTTTATTCCCAAATAAATATTTCTTCAACTTGCATTCGCTAACTTTTTTGTTGCCTTTTCTGTCCGACTAGTTGGGTGATACTAAAACAATTAGACCCTTCGCCCTCAAGGGCCACGGGTCAATAGCCCATTCGGCTGCGCCTCATGGGCTATTGACCCGTAGCCCTTGCGGGCAACGGGTCTAATTGTTAAATAGAACAGACTGGAAGCTAGTGAGCCGTTTGGTCAGCAGTCACCGGTGCAGCTCTTACTGATTTCGGCGGGTCTTTCGGCGGTTTTATTCACGTTTGAATCAACGATCACAATTTGTGCTGAAGAGTTTTTCGTTTGTGTACTCTTTAAATGCTGATCCAAAGCAAGGAAATGCTTACAACAACTCAAGCAAAAAGGTTAGCGTTAACCGAACTATGAGCAGATAATATTTGATTCCTTAGGCCCGATTCAGACATTGCACTGCGTACTTTTCATGAGCCGAACTCAATTCGAGTTCGACTGACACAAATTAAGAAAAGTACGCCTGTTGATTCAGAAGTCGAACTTAATTGGCCGATCCACAGCAGTTCCAAAGCCATTACCAAGAAAACCAATTGATTTTGTCAGCGATTTTCATGTAGAAGGCAAAACATGGTTAATACATGAAGTTCACCCGGCAAGCAGAGCCTTTCTTCTGCTTGCTCGATTTTGGCGTTCTCGAGAAAGGCTCTGCATGAATCGAGTAAGATCTTTATTGAATATGCGCTGCATGTTGCAAGGATACAGTCTCGAACCCAAGTCTAATATGCCTGATCTCGCCGCCATCTTGGTTTTTAATGGCACAGCGGGCTCAATTATAACCATCGGTTTTGTCACTAAAGGGACGCTCGCACTGGAATAACCGGTTTGGCGAGAGAAAACAAGATTGACTAGTCCAGAAGTTCGGGCTGTGGCGGCTTCAAAGAGTTGACGCGCAGGGCCTACTTATCTCCTCCACAGTAAAGAAAAAGACAAAAGTAGGCTCTGCTGGCAGGGTGCATGAAGTTCGGCACATGGAATGTTCGACGTCTGAAATCAAAGCCGATCCACGGCCATGCTAAAGCCGAATTCCCGTCTAGGCAGGTGAAAAGAACGCCTGAGCCATTCCAAATTGAAATAGCTTTTCTTAATTGATTCAAACGCCGAACTTTTCATGTACTTAATCAACGTATAACGTTTGGCTCATGAAAAGTGCAGCGTCTGAATCGGGCCATATTGTATTGCCTTACTGTCAAAAGTGACAATTTAATGTTTACAGCTTATGTAGAATTCAAACTTTTCACATGCACCTTCAAGTCCCAGATTTGTCAGGCAAGGATATTTAGTTTGGCTTAAGTGCTTTAACAAATTGGTATGTATTTCAAAAGAGCAATGAAGCTTTAGATCAAATGGTCAGGCAAATGATTTGGTATTAGAGTGGTCTCAACGCAAATTAGATGATGGGAGAAAGCTTAAACTGTCATTTAAACTATTTCACTCAATGCAAATAGTATGTTAATGCTTGAGATTGTTATTATTTGCGTTTAAAGAAAAGAGAGAGCCAAATTTTGATGAGTCTGCTTTTCACACACTTATAATATTATTATAACAGAAATGACAGTGTCTGACACTAGCAGAATGCAGACCACAAACTAACCCGAACTCACAGTTGTTGAAAGCTATTTGTAGGCAGTCTGCAGTTGTCATACACCTTAGAAATGATCAGCTTTATTATTACCAGTATTTTATATGAGACATGTGATATTGCGTGTTATTATCTGGATGTAATTTTTATGACATCTTTTATCTGTAAGTAACAGTAATAATTTTTGTTTGGAATGTGAGTGAGATTGTGAATTATTTTTTTCTAAGAAAACTGAAACTTTTCACTATATTTATTTGTTGATAACAGTTCAAACTGGAGGCGGGTACAGCTGGGAATTGGTTCATTAAAAGATTGCTGGGAAGTTTGGGCAGAGAGTTGGTTACAGAAAGTGCTGAGGGTAGCCAAGAAGATGCCTTCTTCTTGCAACATATACATGTAGTACACACCCCTCCCTACATGTATAATCTATGGAAGAGGAGTTGGAGGAAACCCCAGATAAAAGAAAAGGTTGGTGCCATGAAAAAATCCCTTTGAGGCATGTTTCTGTAAAAAGCTGTAATGCAGTTAAACAGCTGAAAGTCTGAAAGACTTAGAAGCTGATTGTTGCTTTTAAACAAGTGATGCATATAGATACAGCATTTACAAATAACTCACATAAATTACACTTTAACAACTAATTCTTGACAGTCACTGTTATAAAATAATTATGAAGCACTGTCTCAGTTACAAGCCTGTGTAAGCATAAACTAATAGTGCCTAGCGATTAGTGGAAGATGATTCTGCAGTTTTATTTATCCACTGTCTCACCCAAGATCTACTTTCAGTTTAAAATCTGAAATACTCCTATTTTAAAAAATACAACCACACTTTTGAATTTTCGGAACATGTTTCGATGTTTCAAATATCATCTTCAGCCATAGTGAGTGTAACATTAAAATTTTTACAAGATAATTCGTATATATATATATATATATATATATATATAACTATCAATACAATGATTCTTTGTAGATTAAATGTTCGTTCCAAGTACGTAAAATTCAAACGAACCAACAATATTATAGAGAACACAACTGACATAACGGTAAAAGTTTAAAAGTGTAATGCTAAACTGACATGATCAACTTGTTTGTTGAGTTCGGGTCTCAACCGCTCAATATGGAAGCTCTCCTTGACTTTGAGTTGATAGAAAGAAGTAGCACTATCAATAATTTTGAAGCAAGAAACATCACAATTATCGTGACAATTTTTAGAAAAACTGAGATGCTTAAAAATATGAGAATTTTTGTCCCGGAAAAGGTGCTCATTTACACGTGACGTGTGTAGAAATGCCTGTTGGCTTCACCCACGTAGCGAGCACCACAGCATTTAAATCCTTGCAATACTTGTTGATAATAGATGAAATTTTGCAATACTTGTTGATAATAGTAAAAAAATATTAGTAACACTTGTGCTATCCAGACCATTTGAAATACTCCTATATGAGATAATACTAAATACCCCATCACACATAAATAATAACAGCGTCTGGCAAGATATTGTCAAGATTTGTTCCATGAGTTCCACTACTATATGTTTACTTTTTTCATTATGACAAAATTAATTTGATAACTTACACAATGAATGAAAAAAATGAATGAATCAAAAAAATGTTACAGGTACATGTATATAATTTCTCATGCAAGTATTACATGCAGTTCCATTTATTTGGCACACCGAAATGATTGGCTGGCCTCTTTTGTTTCTCAGGATTAGGGATGTATTGGATTTGTGCTCTCTTTCTATTTTGTTAGAATATTGTGGAATGATCTTAATTTTGGAAGGGGTTATACTAATCATTATTCTGTTTAATTCCTTTTAAGGATGATGAGTCAATCAATGGTGAGGTTCTAAAAACAACATTTGCAAGGATTGTTACTTCTGGCACACTAAGTGAACTAAAGCCATTTACTGTACCTTTTGGTAGAAAGCAAGGTTTTCTTAAAACTTTCATTTGCTTTAATTTTTTTGCTGGGAGCATACTATGTTTGTAATATTAATTATCAGCTTAATCACAAGGCTTTTTTTCTTTTCGGAAACAATTCTGTTGGAGAAAAAAAACACAGTGATAAAGTTCAACGATTGCAACATTTTTGCATCAGTTATCCTAAGGCATGTTCCATTTTTTTATGTTTGACTTCTTAATGTAAGAACTGACTTGTATGACATGTACATAAAAGCCATTTTGTTATACTGAGACACGTTAATTTTATCCAAGTATGTTGTATGCTTTAGTTTTTGTTATTGAATTTAGATTTTGCAACCATCATTGCTATCTGTAATCAAACACATACCACTCAATTTATCTTTGTTTAAGGCAAGAACACATTCAGCTGATTGCCATTTAATTATTACCAGTGATTAATTAGAATAAAGATAGCTTCGATTTTTACGATGTATTTGCATGTGTATATTTATCATGTGCATTCTTTGCAATCTTTTGATTAAAATTACCAGTATTAGATGCTTCATTGTAAACCTGGTCTTTTCTTTACATAATATTAAAAAATTGAACTTTTTATGGTTTTATGAGAAATCTGACTATAAATGAAGATACAGTACATCTAGTGAGGGTAAATGTGTTCTGTAGAAAGAGTAAATATTACTCTGACAAGGGGAGTAAAGTTTAAGAGGGTAAATTTTACTCTTGAAAAGGAGTGGTTTTGTACCTTTTTGTCTCCCCCAGTTTTGGAGTTAATTTAACTCTGTCAAGGGTAAATTGAACTCCATTGAAAGAGTTTAATTCACTCCAATAGAAGGATAAAATTTACTCTTATATGGGAGTGAATTTTACACTACAGGAGGAGTAAACAACACTGGAGTAAATTTTACCCCAACAAAGGAGTAAAAGATATAGGAGTACATTTTACTCCAAAAACGGAGTAAGCAATACCGGAGTGAATTTTACTCCAAAAATGGAGTGGTTTTGTAACTTTTTTTTTTTACTCCCTTTTTGGAGTTAAATCTACTCCTTGAAAATAACAATGAAGTGTCAGTCGAGAATAAAACAATTTGCCTTCAGCAACAAAATTTGCGACATGAAAACATCATAAATTTTGTGCCACGAATGTAATAAGTTACCATAAGCGAAAAAGGTTTCGGGAGATTTTTGTTACGTTCAATTTTGCTATCGTTGTTTCGGTCGTACAATCGTAAGTGACATCGATTGTAGCGGCCGCCTGTGATCAAGGTACCTTGCGTGTTTAATACTGACAACCCACGAAACAAAGGATGCATCTTTGACAAAATGACGGGAAGACACCGGATTTTTGTTAGTTAGTTTTTTTTTTTCTTTCAAGTGTCATGACGTTCGACAAGATACATATATGCGAATTTAACACAATCGTTGGTGCCAGTCTAAGTGTCAGCTGAAGTTAAGCTCCTCCGACTGAGGTTAGTACTTTGATAGGGGACCGCTGCGAAGTAACCCTGATGGCGATAGCTAATTCGTTTTTTAAAGCTGATTTCACGTTTTATTTTGTTTGCCGTTGAAAGCTATTTTCTTATTTTCTTTCTACGTTAAAGCGGCTGAACATACTGGTTCCCAAGAAATATTAACCGCTTACTAACCGAGCTTGCTCGGGCCGCACTGGTATATTGGCCCAAGGTCGTGGCAGTACGGACCGAGCGAAACGAGGTCCCTACTGCCACGACCGAGGGCCATTATCCCCCAGTATGGCCCGAGCTACAACAAGTTGCAAAAATAGTGGAGACACTTCACCTACTTGGGGCATTATGAATTTCCCTATTATCTCTCACACTGCAGCCCCCCTCCCCCCTTGTCAGTGTTGCTAGCAAGACAAAAAAATGTTGGAAACTTAAACAGTCAACATTGAAACGGGGAGAGGGGAGAGGAAGTGGGAAAGGTTTAAATTCTAGATACGGCGTGCATTGGAAGCTAGAAAAGGTGTTTTTTAATGAAAGTGTCTCAACAATTTTGCAACTTGTTGTAGCTCGGTTAGCAAGTTGTTTATTACATGGCACTCTGTTTCGATAGTAAAATGCACTTCCGGTGCAATCAATCTTTTTAGCTTTTCAATCTTTTTAAGCTTCTTCTGGTAGTTTCACTGTGAAGAATGACAATATTCACAGTTTTTTTTCGCTATTTTGGTTGCAAATTTTGAATTTGCCGTCTTCGCTCCAAAACAAAAATACACGGGTTGGACCGTTTCCATGGAAACGGTCCGTACTGCAAAATCCTGACCGAGAAAGAACCAATCAGAGCACAGGGATTTGCCTAAGACTGGGTTTGCCATATAATAATGGAGTGTTCGTTCTATGCAAAATAATGTTCACAGTGGAACACACAAGTACGAAGCAAGATCTAGAAATAGCGTAGAAAATTCTCCTTACCTTGAAAGTTTCCTTTCTCAAAGAAAAAGCATCTGTCCTCTTTATTGAATAGCTTAATACTGTGTCAATCATGGCGGGCGGAAAGATTCCAGACTAAATTTCTACTTTCATCATAACAATAGAAGTGCGTCACGGTGGCCGAGTGGTCTAACGCGCTAGCAGATAATCGCGAAAGTTGGGTAAGGGACATGGGTTCTAATCGCGGCAGGGAAGCTTGGAAATATTGAAAGTTATAACAGCAAATTCACCCGATTGGAGTTTAATTCAATATCCGTGGGGTATGTACAATTGCGACTAACAACAACAACAACAAAAAAACGACACCAGACCGGTAAAAGTCTTCAGAGATATTCCATTTTTTGTGATTTTACATCATCTTGCGTCCACAATGTGACGTCACGAGTCCTTAATTTTACAATGCATGTCTGATCGACCAGTTGTTATTATTTCAAAATGATCCCACTTTAATTCTATGGTTGGTTAAGAAAACGTTTCGTATGTTACAACATACATAATCAGAAAATTCATATGAACAATTAATACGGAATGCGTCTTTCGGGGAGGTGGAATTGACATAAAACGACGAGCTCGCAACAATGATAAAATCGAGTTCTCCCCCTTCTTCTTGGTGTACTGACCACCATCACGGACATGTCGACTCAACCCATAAAATTTTAAGTGGGATCGTTTTTCTTCGATGCCTGGGACCTTACATCAGGACATATCAAATCGGATACAAACAGTTACTTCAATTTATTGGTTAAGTAGACTGTCGGGTAAGCATGGAAGAATGGGAGGATTGATAAAAGCAAAAGAGTTCATTACATTACTTAAATGCATATTTTCAATTTCATTTCGAAGACCGCTACACTGAGAGTACTCGTAGGGTTTCAGGAATGGAATGCTGGGAATTTTAAAAAGCTTCTCGGGATCTTTCAGATGTACCGAAGGAAGATATGCACTTTCGGGTGGTCTTTAAAAGCTGGACTGGATATGCCTTTAATTTGGCAAGACCAACTGATTCGGTGTTTGGGATGCATGATGCCGACATACTCCTCTAAACGCCGGTACTCTAATGATCAATTTCGCCATTTTCTGCGTTTCTTTTAGTACACGAGAATCATTAGTCAAAAAATTTAAATTTCACGAATCTTTGTTTGAAGATGATTATTTGGCATGGACATTTGCCTGCTAAAACCACAATGCAGATGCAAGGCTTTTTTGTTTGTGCTTTGAGCACCGCATATGACTCACCGTTTTGGTTCTCCTTTCAGAGGGTGATTCGAGGCCTATTTTTGTGAACTTCAGAATCTGTTTAAAACATTCTACATTCAATTAATACCATGCGAGGAGAAATTACAAATCCATTAGCCATACAGCCCATTTGCTTCTCATATTTCTTCATTGGACTTCTTATATTTGAAACGTTCTTTATATTAATAATGTTTAACATGACTGGCCGATTCTTCGTTGATTCTGCATTGAACTTTTCGAAGGCTTCATCATTCTTCGCCTTCTATTGTTTCAGATTCCTTCGGCGTTGTAAAATGCCGTTGTACGTACATCCATGTATTGCCTGGCACACACGCTCGCATACGTATCCCTTTGACCGCTGAACAATGCTTGGCGTTGGAGATGGAAAACGTCCCAGGGTCCTTTGTATTCTCATCTAAAGACCCAACATGTTGTGACTTGTTGCGAGCGTTTGCACACATCGGCTAACATCGCGCAACAAGACAACATTGTTGGGCCCAACAATGTTGCGTGTTGTTGCGAGCGTTTGCACGGGCCTTAAGACTTCTACTCTTATATTTTTTTGACTTCCTTTTCTCTGCTTGATTTCATTGTTGTTTTTGGTTGTTAAAAGCTTATTTCCAATCTTCTTTCCCTTTTTTTGATTCCTGTATTGGGAAGAATGGCGATGGAACCTCCAAGCAATGCCGTTCCTAAAGGCCCGTGCAACATTGTTGGCCAACAAGACGCAACATTGTTGGGCCCAACATGTTGCGAGCGTTTGCACACAATGTTGTGTGTTGTTGCGACTTGTTGGAAAGCTGGTCAAATTTCAGAGCCAACAAGTGCCAACATTTCTATTGTTTCGCGTGATCGAAGCGTGGTCCAACAATGTTGCGTTCGTTTGCACAGCACATCCTTAAAGCACATCCAACGGACACCGCGGCAAAATGAGTGCGCATGCTCCGCTTCGAACTCATTTGATTCATTTGATTCGCGCTTTTTGAGTTTATTCGGCGGTGAAGGAAAAGTTCTATTGGACCTTTTGATGATCAAGATCTCACGCTCAACATGGACTCGACAGTAAAACTAAACAGTAGTTCCGAGTTGTTTCCAGCGAGAAAGTCAAAAGAGGTAAGCTTATTTTAGGCATGAAATATTTATTTGTTTATGTCGTTTCCATGGAAGTTATCTTAGCCAAACCATGTTTGCTCGTGTTCCGGTCACACCGTTGAAGACCTAAAAGTTGTAAATTTTAAACTGATAACATTTTTCGTTTACTGTTTTTCGCCTAAGGGCAATTCCTCTAAAAACGCGGAGGGTTTTGACAAAACAGAAGTCTTAACCTCTGACATGTGATACGAGAGCCATGGATTTTTCTGTGACCTGGTTCTCCACAGCAAGAGCAATGGTTTGTATGGTAGATGGTGGTGATGCTCTTTCTTTTCCAGCTCTGTGTTGCTTTGCAGGACACACCAGGTTGTGGTATGATTAAATTTAATTGATCTCTAGATTTCTGTTGATTTCATTGTCCCAGTCATCTGACCTGAAGAAATCTTGTGGAAAGTGTTGATATCTGGCTGGCTGTCATTTTGACTGTCATTACTTTCAAGATGTGAGCAACTGTTTTTATCTGCATTGTTAGACAAAACCTCTTATTAAGGGAGTCAGTTAAGTTGTTTAGTTTTTTTTATAAAGGGATCTTTACAAATAGGGCACAGATTGCCATGTTTTTTTCAAGTATCTTAAGTGACATCTGTGCATGAAAATGACCAAGTGATAATAATATTATTGTTTTACTTTGATCAGTTTCCTTTTGTTTCTTAAACATGTCATTTATTCTTATTCCAGTGCTTAAGTCTAAAACTCTTCCTGGTGTGTGTGTGCTGATCTGGTCAAACCATGCATGGAAAGCAACATTCCAGATTGTTTTCAGAGATTGTGATGAGGATTTCAGCGTTGAATATTTTATTGGTTTTGTGATGAAAAAAGCCAGGGTTGTTATTCATCTCTCATTTTTTCCTGCATGAGATCCTGCATGATGACAACAGTATTACTGCAAAATTAAACATGCAGATGTGAGCATGTCAGTGATTAATACAAGATGGTTTCCAAACAGCTCTTCAAAATTGTCTAGAAAAGGGACGATAATTATTTACTTGCCACACCTTCTAAGTCAATGTTTGAACAAGCAAATATAATTTGGTTTTTTAATTCAAGTAAACTGTCTTACTTTCATTAATACAGCTGTATGTTATTCTAGTCTTTCTCTTGCTGAGCATGGGTTTGGATGTTAACTTCTGAGAATGCTCTTACTTGTAATAGTCTTAATAATGAATATACGGTACTTACAACAATAAAATTAGAGAGATATTTGAGTTACTGTATATTGTGTTTTGTGGTAACACATACCATAGTAGTTGTTGTGGTTGTTGTTGTTGAAAAGGAATCAGATAGAGTCATTGTGGGGCCAGATAGAGCCATTGTGGATCTATCATTGGGTAGTGAAACTGGATCAGTTGTGCATAATAAAATGTTAGAGTATGAAGCAGAATGCCTCTAGTCTTGCTGGATGTAAGATTACATTCCTCTCTCAGTATCTTTACACACAGTGCAAAATTTAGGCTGGATTTTTGCTGGTGCAATGCATGCAAAAGTGAAATCAGTATTTTCCAAACACATGCAGGTGAATGGTTTCTTAATTCATTATCATGATTCTCATGTCTCCCCACCCTCATCCCAGCAAGGCTCTACAAGGTGATCGACAAAGCTGGAGAAAAAAATTACAGTTACCAGCCAGCTGCAGGAAAAATACTGGAAAAATATTTTCAACGATGGACCACTACCAAACTCCAAGTAAAAGGGAAACATCAAGTAGCATTGGAGTCAAATTTATACTTAGTTTCAAAACTTTTTTGCGATCCTCTCTTAAAATTAAGACTTATTTTCTTTATTTTATTGCCTCGCTCTTGTAAAAGTAACTAGTGTTGTAAAATATGAGAATGGAGGGCAGAGAAGTGACTTATCCAAGTTGCCGAATGAGTGGGATGCGGGCATGAAAAGAACTTAAGCTTATTTCTAATTTTCAAATGATTCCAATGAAACAAACAGACGATTTCTTCATTCAACAGGAGCAACATAAGCCATCTTCGCAGAAGGAATTATCATTCTGCCCTTGCAAAGATGTTTACCCGGCGTTTTCCTTCTCAGTGCACAGTTTTCCCCCCAGAGGTTTACCAACGCAGAGACCATCGCGACTAATAACATTACGAACTTCCTCCTTTTGCTCTAGCGCTCGAATGCAAGGTAAAATTCTCCTGGTTTGAACTATAGTTTTTTGGTTTGAAAAGACACACGGAAGATTAGTCTTTCAGGAAGCTCTCTTCAAAATTTAAACCTTATCAAAGTAGTGTTGTCCTTATCATCGCAAAATGAAAACAAACACAGAGAATTTAAATTGCCACCATTTTGCCGCGCTGTTGTTTCTATTGCAAATTTAATTGGTACCAGTCTCTCGCGCGTGGAAACGATTCGCGCGTGGCTCAAGCCTGCGCACTCATTTTGCCGCGGTGTCCATCCAACGATGTTGCGCCGGCGCACGCGCACTACATGCCACGTATCCACATAAATACATGCGAACAAGAAATCAACATGGCGTCGGAGATGGAAAACGTCCCAGAGTCCGTTGTATTCTCATCTTAAGACCCAACATGTTGTGACTTGTTGCGAGCGTTTACACACATCGGCTAACATCGCGCAACAAGAGACAACATTGTTGGGCCCAACAATGTTGCGTGTTGTTGCGAGAGTTTGCACGGGCCTCAAGCGGGTAATGTGAGAGTTCTGGGCCTGATTGCCACTTCCATATTTTTTTTTACGATATATTTTGTTGTCATTTTGTTATTTACATATACGAATAAGTATAATTTACAATAGGGTAGGAGATCGTTAGGGGTCAAGTCAGAATATGCTCATTGATCTGCCAAGTTCACAGGTGAACTAGAATGGAGTGCCGTTCCGACTGGTCATATTAAAAACGTTGAAATAGTCACGAAGCGATTAAAATAACGCAAATTTATATTTTGAGATGACGTTCTCGTTGCCGTCGCCGTTGTCGTTGCTTAAGCTCCCTATTAGCAAAGGAGTACGCCGTGAGATTGCCGTGGACAGTGACAACTGTGTTCACCTAAAGCAAACTACTGCTCTTTTAGTTTATTATTATTTTTCTGTTGGTTATATTCAATACTTATAAGGTATACTTGGAACACATTTAAAGGCTAAAGGTGCTTAAATGTAAAAGACGGTGTTGAAAGCTCTCTATCATCTTGTTGTAGTGACGCATTCCTTTACGATAAGAATCAAAAACGAATTGACCTCTTTAGCTTGCAGGTTTTCCCATTGCATACCGCGTGAAGTTCTCAAGGGAATTCTCCTTAACACGAAATGTCCATATTTCTTTTTTTCGTAAATGGCTGCAGTCATTAACACAGGTAAAAAATGTTGACTCATTTTTTACGAGCACGAGCATAAGACGACATTTGAAAGAAACTGTTCTGTGTAGAGTAACCCTCAATGGAAAAACAAAACGTACAAGCTGAAGAGGTCAATTTATTCTTTCCTCGCAAAATGCTTATCCGCAGCTCTGGTACTTTAATTTCATATGCTTTTAATGACCTCGTAAAACGTTTAAAAGAGTAGAAAACACCGGTTGGCGATTGTTTTCACCTGGCTCTTTTGCTTCTATAAAATGTAACTAAATACGACAAGTTTCATGACCCGTTCTAGATTTTGTGAAAGGTTGAAAAGTTTTGGAAACAAATCCTTGTTTTTACTTATCGCAAACTTAGGCATTCCTAGCTAATTACATAGTTGAGGACCCTTCAAATTTTGAAAATAGCCTGGTGTAACCTGCCAATGATAACGCATTCTTTTTAGATAAAAATCAAACACGAATTCAGTCATTGTTTTCTAACAAGATCAGAAAGCAACTGATCGCAATAGAACTCCAATTTTGTAAGCAATATATCCACTACTTCTTCACAGTTCTCCTTTGATTGATTCTTATATTGGGAGGAATGGCGT
>JALIRR010001059.1:55000-60000 GCA_023091755.1 Montipora sp. Colony 1 RG-2022 | reverse complement strand
GGACGCTACAAAGCAATAGGTTTAGTGAGCAAAAGCAATGGCTATGCACGCTCTGCAAATGCGTTTTACGTTTTGGTACATTTCTTTGCCGTCATCTCCTAAATGACGACGTGAAATGATCAAATTCAAGCTTCTTTGGAGGACGTTAGCACATGACAATGAATTTTCAGTTCTCTCTCTACGCTTCCAACTCACTCATACCAGTTTAATTCTTCGACAGTTACTACACATTTTTAACGCGAAACGACATGAAATAGTTTCGTAGTGATATAAATAACGCGAACTTGTATTTTTAAATAAGTCCTCGTAGCCGTCGTCGTTCTCGTTTCGTAAGCTCCCTAATAGAGTAGCTGAAGTCCTAACGTCACGTTGCCATGCATGGTAGCAAAAAACCTGGATCTAAACAAATTGTGAAAGCATGGCGGCAATGTCGATCAGTGCGCTGGCGTCTTTCTTTGCTGATGAGCCGAAATCAATCAATTGTGGAGAGACCATTACAATTCTAAACACGTTGAGCTTTTTGAACATGTGGACGGTGTTATGAGAGGAAATGTTCACGCAAGTATGAAGAATAGGACATACAAAACCACAGTAAGATCTGGAATTAAGTTCTAAGGAGTATGCGAAAAGTCTCGAATCTTTGAAGTGAAGAGTCGTAGTGGGAAAACGAGTTGGACCGCCGACCGTAAAGGCGATTAATTTACTTTGCTGGTTTTAAATGCGCTTTAGAAGATTGATGCAGACATTAACACACATATATATATTCATTAAACTTTTGGTTTACAAGTTGCCATCAGTGAGCTAAACAGTTTTAATCTCGATAGATTAACTCTAAACTAACTATTTTAAAACTTGCTCTTGTAGCCCTTTCATAATTTTTTTTTTTTGCTGGAAATTATTTTAGTACTCGTTGTTGATGTATGCTCAACCATATTTTTTCGAGTGCGAATACGACTACTAGAACGAGCTAAACTCGTACAACTGTACGGGTCCGCAAATGATCTCAGGACCGCAAATGATCCCAGAACCGCAAATGATCCCCAAACTGTACCGCAAATGATACCAGGACCGCAAATGATCCCCAAACTGTACCGCAAATGATCCCCGTTTTGGACCGCAAATGATCCCGAAAAAAAAGTGAGGAATGGCATGGATCGTGGAATGGTCTGGATTGAGAATTAATGAGAAGAGCGCTTATTTTTATTAAAATCACTTTAAATCATGCATGGCTAGCAACAGGTTTCTGCCTCATTATAGTTTAAATTTGCCACATTTGATTATCGGATACAATCATCAAAAACTAACTTGGACGCAATTCAAAACCGATTGTGACCAGGGGCCTGTTTCTCGACAAGTCCCGATGACTTTTAGCATGTTTTTTCGAGATAACTAAAAGCGGATTGTGAAACACTTAAACCCTCTCCCTTCTTGAGATAAACAGGGAATTGTGACCGTGTGAAAAGTTTAGGGACTTTCGAGAAACGGCCCACTGATCTCTTTTCCCATGTCCTTGACTAAACAATCGTCCATTAAACAATGTTTTAGCCTACAGAAAACGCAATATCATTTGCGTAGTCCTTGACAAAAGTCTCCATTAAACAACTATTAAATACATTTTGTGTGTACCGCTCTTAAATACACTCGTGTGTAACTCGAATTGCCTTCCACATCTGGGACAAATCTCTTCTGTTATTTTTCCTTCGCAGTATTTTTGCTTTAATTCCTGAGCAATGGCTAGCTGGGGATTCTGAGCACTTTCCATTTTTCGCCAAAGTCACTATCGGGGGAATCTAGGACAAGCATCTGGCGATTTTCCGATATGTCGGCAAAATCTGGGACGGTCGGGAAACTGCGAAATCCCTGATCGTCTGGGATTTTCCCGACATATGAAAACTAGGCTTAAGCAAGCTTCAGACAAAGGTAAATCACCAAAGAGTCGGTTGGACATGGAATTAAGAAAGGCAGGATTAACACATCGCCATCCTCCAGCCCCCAAAGATGGGAACTGTCTATTCCATGCAATGAATGACCAGCTAATACGCCGCGGAAGGGTCTCGCAGAGTGCCACAAAAGTGCGATGTGACTTGGTAAATTACCTCCGTAGTAATCCAACAACCCCGGACGGGACTCATTTCAGAGAATTTATCAAACACGGAGCATGGGATACCTATCTGAGAAGGATGGCTATGGACGGTGAATGGGGTGACTGGATTGCTTTATGGGGCCTAATTAACATGTTTGAAATCCTGGTGGCGGTAGTATCAAGCTTAGGAGAAACGGGATTGAATATTATCCACCCCGGAGCTGGTTATGAAAACGAAGCCACTAGAGATATGGCCTTACTTGGCCATGAAGCAGAGCTGCATTACCATAGCCTGGAACCAATAGCTGCTCAGAATCCCCAGCTAGCCATTGCTCAGGAATTAAAGCAAAAATACTGCGAAGGAAAAATAACAGAAGAGATTTGTCCCAGATGTGGAAGGCAATTCGAGTGCTACACACAAGGTGTATTTAAGAGCGGTGGAGCATTGCAGGTCTACGCAAATGATAGCGTTTTCTGTAATAGTTGTTTAATGGACGACTTTTAGTCAAGGACATGGGAAAAAACAAAACTGCAGTATTGCATGTTGAACCAAAGCTTATAGGCTAAAACATTGCGTTCTAGTTATTAATGTTACGATTGTTGCTAAACGTCCTTTTCGCCTCACAAAGAGATCGGTCTCGAAAGTCCCTAAACTTTTCACATGTCACAATTCCCTCTTTATCTCAAGAAGGGAGAGGGTTTAAGTGTTTCACAATCCGCTTTTAGTTATCTCGAAAAAACATGCTAAAAGTCATCGGGACTTGTCGAGAAACAGGCCCCTGGTCACAATCGGTTTTGAATTGCGTCCAAGTTAGTTTTTGATGATTGTATCCGATAATCAAATGTGGCAAATTTAAACTATAATGAGGCAGAAACCTGTTGCTAGCCATGCATGATTTAAAGTGATTTTAATAAAAATAAGCGCTCTTCTCATTAATTCTCAATCCAGACCATTCCACCCTCCATGCCATTCCTTACTTTTTTTCGGGATCATTTGCGGTCCAAAACGGGGATCATTTACGTTCCGGGATCATTTGCGGTACAGGTTGGGGATCATTTGCGGTCCTGGTATCATTTGCGGTACAGTTTGGGGATCATTTGCGGTTCTGGGATCATTTGCGGTCCTGGGATCATTTGCGGACCCGTACAGTATGTGGCATTTGATTCAAGCGTCGAATTTAACTCCGTTCGCCTTCAATATTCCCAGTCTCCACTCGGAAAGGCTGTACCAAAAATGCTAACACCGTCATCTTGGCCTTCACTCGACTCGCGCCTTTTCATCGTTTCATTGAAGCACGTCTCACAATATGCCACATTTTTCCCTCTTTCCACCCAGGAGTGTCCTCTTCATTTTCAAACACCGAGTACCTCATGCAATAATAATTGCTGCACGTCCAACAAGTATATTTTGTTTTTAAAATTGCTGTTTGGACTCTTCTGCGCATGGCATTTACGGATTATGGTTGCTAAATGAATCATAACAATTTACTATCATTTATGCATTATATTCGGCACATGTGAAATGCGACGTCTGAATCAAACGTCGAACTTAAGTCGAATATTCGACTGAAGTCGAATTTATCTCTAAACTGTCCAATTTAATTGATTCAAACGTCGCATTTCACATGCAGTTAACTCTCGAGTTATATTCGGCACATGTGAAATGCGACGTTTGAAACGGCCTTTAGGCTTAATTAGCTAGGCCTAAGGTTAGCTTTTATGCGTGTTTAGGATACTTGCTGTATTTCTGTATAATTTTCAGAATTCAGGATTTTGTCTTTCCAAAATCTTGAATTCAGGACAACTTATACCGGACCCGCGACAATTTATACCGGAACCGCGACAATTTACCCGCGACACGCGACATGCGTCAATCTCCTAAAATACTCAAACTTATATTTTGAGGTGACGTTTTCGTCACCGTAGCCGTCGTGGTTTCTTAATTTTTAAACTAACTAATAGAGAATGGTTGCGGTCGCATTTGGGAGTTAACACTCAAGTTCTATTGTTTAGTGTTCGCTAGGGATTCTAAACACCAGAGAGTTCACACTGAATAGTGTCAACACTAGTGTTACACTGTGTTTCTCTCAAGTGCGACCGCAACCAATGTTAGCATCGGCAACGAGTGCGAGCACGAAAACAAGTACAACTTGTCTCTATTTTTTTTTAAACCTGTGAAAATCAAGCCGTTATGCCATGAAAATTTTCAAACGTCTATTTTTCAAAACCCTGTGAAGATTACACAATAATGTCAAATCCATTGTCTTCGTTTCGATTCCATGAAAGTGTGAGCCTCCAAATTAGCCAGTACTTGTTCCCTTGAACAAAAGATCTACCGTAATTATTTAAGCATAGTAGTAAATACTCTTTTTCTTTGGGCATCTCAGTTTTATCAGAAATAACTGTCACGGATTTGCATTTATTTTCTTTTCTTTATATCGGCGCGGAGGAGCGTTTACTAGCATCTCAAGCACTACTTCAGGAATCAGTGCCATTTGCAACCAACCGTCACATTTTACACAAACAGCAGCATCCCACGTAAACGCCCCCAAGCGTCTTGTTCTAACTAGAACGCTACCTATGTTTTTAAACTTACTCTAACTAGAAAGTTTCATATGCTTTTGTCGCGTTTGAACAGAGTTACAGAGTTGGTAGTTTGTATGAAAAGATTTTATCCGTTCCGTCGTCATTTTGGAGTAAGCGAGCTTAAAAGACTTGACACGATCGATTTCTGTAGAGCCTCTCTTTCCCGCCCTTTGGTGAGTTTTAAAGAGGCTCTGCTCGTGGGGTGGTCTACACCATGACAACAGAAGGATCTAACAGTGATTTAATAGTTATCGTTACAGTCTGCTAAAATACAAATATACACTGCAATTATTCAATGTTTTTCTTCAGATGTCTTTGTAAATAAGATTGT